>PVIU01015634.1:0-47602 GCA_004026605.1 Ondatra zibethicus
AACCCATCAACAATGACACCAGGACCTATTTCTTCTGCATGTATTATCTTTTTGAGAACCGAGTCTTTTTGAATGCACTCCTTCCTAGGCCGGGAGGGATGGGGGTGGGCCTTGGACTTCCAACAGGGCAGGGCACCATGCCCTCTTTCAAGGAAGAAGGGGGAGGGAGGAGGGGTGGGGGGGTAGTGGGAGGGGACTGTGAGAAGGGGAAGAAAGGTAAAAATTTTATTTCTTTAATTATGTCCTTGAATGGAAAAAATAAAACAAAACAATAAAAAAAATACCAAAAAAAGAAATTCATCTATTTTTTTCAGGTTTAGCAGCTTATTGGAATATAGGTTTTCAGAGCATGTCCTTATAATCTTTCTGAATTTCCTTGGTATCTGTTGTGATGTCTCCCTATTCATCTCTAATTTTATTAGCTTGAATCTTCCTTTCCATCCACTGGTTAATTTGATAAGGGCTTGATAGTCTTGTAAATAGTTTCAAAAAGCTAATTCTTCATTTCATTAATTCTTTGTATTATTTTATTTGCTTTTATTTTATTAATTTCCACTTGTGATTATTTGTTTCCATTTACTGTTTTAAGTTTGGATTCTTCTTGTTTTTCCACTCTTGAAGTATATTACTTGTACTCTTCCTGATATTTTTAAATGTAGAAACTTAGAGGTACAAGTCCCCTTTTAAGACTGTTTTCACTATATCCAAAAGGTTTGTATATTGTGTACATTTTAAAAATTTCTTTCTTGATTTCTTCAATGTGTTAATAGTGTGTTGTTTGTCTCCATGAGTTTCTGTATTTATGGAGTTTCTTTTTTTGTTTATTTTAAGCTTTGTTACACTGTGATCAGATAGAATTCATGAAGTCATTTCATTTTTTCTAATTTGGAGGAATGTTCTTTGTGTCCCAATATGTAGTCTACTTTAGAGAAACTTCCATGAGTTTCTCAGATGTACCTTCTGTAATGTTTGGATAGAATATTTCTGTAGGTATCTTTTGGGTCTATTGTCTATGATTTACCTAGCTCCAATGTTTACTCTATTAATTTTTTTATGAATGATCTATTCATTGACAAAGGTAGAATATTCAAATCATCATTTGAGTTTAGTGAGTATGTGTTTGGAATTGTAATATCCTCTTGGTGAAATGTTCCCTTGATCTGAATAAAGTGACCTTTTAATTGCTTCTGATTAGTTTTATCTATTTTGCCAGATGTTATAATAATACCGCCTGCTTGTTTCCTGGTTCCATTTGAAATACTTTTTTCCATCCTTTTGTTCTAAGGCAGAGGGCATCTTTGACAGTGATGTGTGATTCCTGAAGATGACAAAAAGATGGAGCCTGTTTCTTTTTTAAAAAATTAATTACATTTGTTTATTTACATGTGTATATATGAATGTGTGTATGTGTGTATGCACACACATGCCATAGCTCATCTGTGAAAGTCAAGGAAGAATGTGTAGGGAGTCAGTTCTTCCCTCAGGCTTGAGGACAAGCCCCCTTAACTGCTGAGCCATCTTGCAAGCCCTAGATCCTGTTTTCTAATCCAATCAGCTAGTTTTTGTCTTTTGACTAGGAAATTGAGGCCAGTAATAGTCAGCATTCTTACTGAGAGGAGCCTATTAATTTCTGGTTTTGTTTTTGTTGTTGTTGTTGTGTTTGCTTTCTTAGTCATACTTTGTATGACAGCTATTCTACCATCACTTATTGTTTGTTTGTTTGTTTGTTTTCTGCAGCCTCTTCAGAGTGCTTATTCTTTTCTTAAGTGTGAACTGTTCCTTCCAGGATTCTCTGCAGAGCCAGCTTGTCAGTCATAAGCTCTCTTAGCCTGTTTCTCTCATGAAAACCTTTCTTTGTCCTTCAGTTATGATGGGCAGTTCTGCCGGGAGATGTAACTGGGGCTCATATCTATGGTCTTTCAGAACTTGAACCATGTTGCTCCAGACTCTTCATGTTCTTAAACTTTTCACTGAGAAACCAGACATATTCTGATGGTGCTGCCTTTCTATGTGACTTCAGTCTTCCCTATTGCCATCTTCAAAGCATTTCTTTATTTTGTATGTTTAGTCTTTTAACTATAATATAATGTGGTCACTTATTTTCTAGACCTGTCTATTTGGTGTCCAGTGTGCTTCTTATATATGACTGAGCATCTTTTTCTCTAGACTTAGGAAGTTTCTTCTATGATTTTACTGGAAATATTTCCTATGCTTTTGATCTGAAATCATTCTCCTTCTTTTATGCTCATAAGTCATAGACTTGATCTTTTCCCAATGTGCCCAAGTTCTTGCTTATTCCATATGCAGGTTTTTAAGAAAAGTATCACTTTTTTTTTGATTGAGTGACCTAATTTTCTACCTTACTTTCAGGCCCTAATGCTCTGCTTTCTATGTGATCTATCATGTTAGGGAGGCTGAACATTTTTATTAGACTTGCTGAATTTTTCATTTATAGCTTAACTTTAGTCTGAGTTTCTTTCAGTGTCTCTATCTTTTCATTCAGTTTAAATGCTCAATGAAGTTCTCTTATTTTATCCAGCTGTGTGTTTGTTTACTTGGACTTCAACCAGTTCTTTGTTCATGTTTTTAAAGAAGTTTTTTTATGTTCTCTTTGAGTTATTTGACTATTTTTATAATTGCTCTTTTGAGTTCTGTGTCTTGAATTTCACCCAAGTTGTTCCCATCAGTGATCATTACTATGGAAATAGTCATCTTGGTGGAGATGTATCATCTTCATTTGTGTGTGTGTGTGTGTGTGTGTGTGTGTGTTGCTTTTGAGATAGAATCATGACATCTTTAGTTAGGTCATTGATTGTATCTTTTGCTATGAGTTCTTAGCCCACAAGGTCAGAATTCCAAGGCAGGGCAGTGGGGTGGGTGTTCAGGGAATCCTGAAGGTTCTGAGTCAAGGTGAATTGTTCTCTTACTAGGACCCTGTGGGGGAGTCCTGAGGTGGGGTATGGTGCCAGGTGAATTGGGATCAAAGATGAAGTGAATAGATCTCTTGCCAAAAGAAAGTCTCAAGGTGTGGCAGTGAATTAGGCATCTGGAGAAGGTCCAAGGGAAGACAGGGCAAAGCCAAGGGGTTAGCATATTGTTTCCAGGTCTGGTCACATGGCTGCATGTCCAGAGAGCCATAAATGAACATTGAGTGGTCATTTTCCCTTTGTGGTTGGTCTATATAAACAAGTAAGAGTTTGTGTTTTTACCACTTTGCCAAGCTATTAATTTCAATAACTTGAGTATGTCTTTTTAAAAAAATTTTTTGATATGTATGTCATTTATAAAAATGACATTGTTCCTTTCAACCCTTGTCTTTGTTACTATTTACTCTTGGCTTATTGTGCTGGCTTTGAATGTTTGATACAGTGTTGAATAGAAAGGGATATTTTTGTATTGTTCCTAATTTTAAAAGGGATATTTTCAATATTCTTCATTTAAAATGGTATTTTAAGGAGCCTGGTGAGATGGCTCTGTGGGAAAGATGCTTGTTGTGTGAGCCTTAGGACCTCAGTAACTTATTAGTAAGTTTTTATTCTACATCTGTTGAAATGACCACATTGTTCCCCTCCTTCATATGTTTTGGGTGACTTACATTTATGTATTTTCTAATAATAATTCACACATTCTTGGGATATGCATATGACTTAGTCATGATATATTTTTTGGACTTGTTAGATTTGGTTTGCTAATATTTTATTTAGAAAACTTACATCACGTTTCTAAATGTGATCGCCTTTTCTTCTGATGATCTCTTTTCTTGCACCTTTCTCTCTTTGGTTCAGTGCCAAAGCTGAACGGCCCCATAGGATGTATTTCCAAGCTTTAATTTCCTAATATTTGGTAAAGGCTGTGCACATATAGATAAATTTTGAGTTACTATTAACATGTTATTTTTTTCTAATTTGGATTTTTAAAATGTATGCAGTCTGTTTTCAAGCCTGTCGACCATGCTGTTTACGTCACTCCCTTCTCCTTGAACAACCTTGTTCACAAACCACCCCAGTTCAGCTTTCCGAGATTCGTGTTTGGTGTTTTCAGATTAAGTGTTGGTTCTACGGCCCTTTGGTTTCGGAACGTCTAACTTGATCTCTGCTCTTGTGTTCTTATCTCCTCCTTGCAGCTCTGCTTCTGAAACATCAGCTGGACATTCACTCTGTCCATTCCCACTCTGCACTTTTTCTGTTCTAGTCCCCAAATGCTCGTTTTATCTTCATTCCCCAAGTTGTCTCTGTCTTGTTTTATTTTGTTTTTCTGAGCAGGGCTTCATATAGCCAATGATCAAACTGGCTATGTAGTCAAAAATGTCCTCCTGCATCCAGCTCCTGGGTGCTGGGATTACAAGTGTACAGAAATATATCTGGTTTTTATTCTACAGTTTTGAAAGGTACGTGTTTTGATAGTCAGTATAATCAATTCTGTGTTTTTACATTAATTTTAACTTTTCTTTTGGTTGTCCTTTTGACTGTGCTTTGGTTGTCTAATTTTATTTAATTTTTAAACTACTAATAATATCCCACAATCCAGTCCACATGAATGTGTATTTTTTTTTGCCCACCAGAACCTAAATGACTTGGAGTAGTTATTCTCAAAATAATGTTCAGCCAGAAAAATTATCTGATGTGACTATTGTCTATTTCATTGAAAGAGTTTACAAACAAAACAAAATATATCATTTTTAGTCTTGAAGCAAGCTGCTAGGCTCTCATGGTTTTCCCCTCACGTGATCAATTATCCTAGCCCTGACACTGACAACCGCTGTCAGTCCATAGTCACAAGAAGTCACCAGGAGAGCCATGGGAGCAGTCAGAGCTTAGGATTCACTAGTGACTGCTGTGTGCCCTGATGAGTGGGGTCCCAAGTCTATGGAGTCCAGAGCTAGAGAAGAGAGAGACATATTGTCAGCGGGAATAGCAATAGATTGGAACACTGGCTTCACCTCTCAGGTCATGTGCGCCACCTACTGCAAATACCACAGCTCCCTGACTGAGCAGGCTTTCTATATCTGGAAAGTCCCCAATTCCTCCACAGTGATGGCTCATGACTGGAACTGATGTTCTTACAAAGAGTTATTCCAGTGTCCTAGTGCTTCCCGACAATGACATGGGCCGTGTCCTGGGACCAATCTCACATCTCCTTCGCGATGGAGGCCTCCTGATTCCATGCTGCATTCCATGGGATTCCCTAAAGGAATCCTTGTCCAGCACATTTGTTGAACATTACCTAAGTCTTTTTTTTTTTTTAAGAATTCTGTTTTTAGTAGGATATGTGTGTGTGATGTGACATGTGTGCAGGTACTTGTGGAGTCCAGAGGGGTATCAGATTCCCAACAGTTGTGAGTCACCTGATGTGGGTTCTGGGAACCAAATGAATCCTCAGGAAGAACGGCAAGTGTGATGAACACCCATTGCCTCTCCAACCCTATCACGATGACATTGTGCCAGGCTTGCTCACTAGAATCCAGTTGTGATGTCTTCTTTACCTATTGGGCAGGAAGAGCCCTTCTCAATCTTCATTCCAACTTCCTTGTGTTGGGATTGCTCTCAGTACCACATCTAGAACTTCAGGAACTCTGAGAAGCGGATGCCGTGTTGGATTTTGGTGCACACAAGATGGATTGGAAGAGGAGTGTTGTTCTTCTAGGCGAAGTCTAAGCCTTTTGTCTGGGGCTCAAAATCTTTCAGAGTCTTTCCAAAGCCTAACTGTTCCGCCGCATTTCTCACAACAGTCCAAACACACTCGGGCCAAATCCCTACCTCAGTCTCTACTGCCCTGCAGTGTCAATTTCTTCTTCTGAAACTTGGCTCAGCAGTCCCTCTTTTAGAATCTCAACACTTTCACCTTGAAACCCTTCATCCTGCCATTCCTGCAAAGAAGAGTAAAACTGTACACTCTCATGCTCCCATGCATCTTACTATTCCCTTTCCCAAACCCCTGTTCTGAAGTGGAGAGGAAGTTGGTGCAGGGAGTTGTAGCTCATCTGGACTTAAGAGCAATGTTTCTTAAGCCTTTCTGACTTAAAAGCAGGCCGTTAAAGACAGGTTCCTAGAAGGCCAGCGCCTCTGAGCTCCCAGAGGGAAGAAGGCAGAGCATGCTACTGTCATTGCTGTTGACCCTGGACCAGGGGGGTGAGCCAAGCACTGACCTATGCAACAGCGTGAGTATCTTATGGTGGCTGGGCTGGAGTGCTACCTTATTGCTGTTAGAAATGCATATGTGTGTATGTATATATATTCTTAAATATATATATTCTTAAATATATATCCTTAGTTCCTGTAACATATGTATATGCTTTCAGGACTCACCATTGAGACTGGATATCTGATAGGTGTGCTCTTCGCTGGGGAAGGCTATTCCTCCCATTCTCAGCTCTCCTTAGTTGCCTGTAGTTCTTTATGTAGGGTTGAGGCTTGGGTATCATGTCCACTGGTGCTGTCCTTGCTTAGGCTATGCTTCGGTAGCTATGTTGGTGGGCGTAGTTTCTGGCATTTCTGAGAGACACTCTCGGAATCTTCTGGGTCCTTTCTTTCTGACAGCCTTTCTGCCCCCTCTTCCACAATGACCCCTGATCTTTGTGTGTGGTTATGTTGCCTTCTTGGTTTCTTTACTGCAGGATTGGGGACTGAGCCCTTGACTAGGCAAACTCTACCACTGAGTTAGGCCTTGTTTCTAAGCCTTTGTTTCTGTCTGCTGAGTAATATTCCTTGATCTGCATTCACAATCAAGAAGAGAATCTGCACTCACCCCCAGCTCCTCACCCTAATAGGCGCTTCAGAGAGAAAGAAGGAAGGAAGGCAGTCAGGCGGGCAGGCCAACATAATTTGTTTTTTTCTAGGAACCTAGATCATCTTTCTCATTTGTTGAGATTGTTACTTATTTAGTGAAATTTTGGTGGGTAAGGACGGACAAGAGAGGGTCCAAGTCTGTGCTTGTCCAAGTCCAAACAGTTGCTGGTGACGACCCTGAAGAAGAGGCAGCAGTGTAACTGTTTTCTTCAAGGATGGCGACAGCACAGCACAGCGTTTGTCCGAACAAACCTCAGCTGACTTAGAATGAGGCTCGTGAAAGGCTCGCGCTTATTTGAACTACTCCCAGGAACACCCTAAAGACAATCCTGGTTCAAAAGAAAGTTTTGCAACAAGTGGGCTCTCTCCTGCATGTTCCCAGGGACAGTCCAGCCAGACTATGAATTAGACACAGTTTAGGGCTTGATGCACATATGTGAAGCCAGCTGCCATGCACCGCAGTGCAGGTATTCAAAGCTGAGCCAGGCACAGGCTCTCCCGTCATTTCTGGCCAGCCTCAAGTTGCTGCCTGAAGGTGGATTGCAGAACCTCTGATGTACTGCCAGAGGGGTCACTGGAGGGTTGTGTTTTTGCTCAAAGGTACTGTCGTCCTCTTGTCTCTGTCCATAAGTCATAGCTCTGAAATGCAGGTACTGGCAGAAACGTCTCCAGCTGCCCAGGGCTTCTTATGACAAGTCCCTCAGATCCTCTGCCATCTATCTAATAATATGTGGGCAAATTGCACGTGCGTGTGTTTGTGTGTGTGTTGCAATACTGAGTGCGGCACTAACAGTGGAAACTAGCTATGTCAGAGGTTTTGTTAGAAAGTCACAGTGGCAGCTTGACCCCAGTGGATCCCGCTTCCACGGGAGCGTTCTGTGAGTCTTTCCCCACCCCAGATCCTATTGACTAGCACAAGAAATGGCAGGGCAGAGCCAAGAACAAGCTTCAGATTCTGCATGCAGGTCTTCTACTTGGGCACAAATAAAAGTAAAATTTTAGTCTGACCCGGGGATTTAACTACCCCGCCTAGAGAAGGCATCTTTTTTAAAATTGGTCAGTCAAAAGGAGATGCAGCTTTGCAAAGGACCAGTGATTTGTATGGGAGTCCCCTTTCCTGTTAGGGGCGCTCTATGTGCCGAGCATGGGCGTCCCCTTCCGTTAGGGGCGCTCTATGTGCCGAGCATGGGCGTCCCTTCCGTTAGGGCGCTTTGTGTGCAGACTGTGGCTCTACGGTTGTGCTGTTACATTTAAGCCTCCGTGACCAACCCCGTGACTTTCTTGGTGATGGGAGCTTGTTGAACCTTTTCTCTGAGATTTTCACACATGCGTGCAATGTGTCCTGATCTTATTCATTTCCTGTTCCCCTTCTCCAGTCCCCAACCATCAGCTCCTTACCAACACGTCTCCAACTTAAACTTATGTTTTTAGTGACCCGTTGAGTCCTGTTAATGCTACCTGTATGTGTGCAAGCGTGGGGCCATCCACTGGAACCTGGGGGACCTGCCAGTCACCATCCCCAGAGAAAAGTGACCCCTCCCCAGCAGTTCTTTAGCAATTATGCCGCATCCACCTTTAAATACTGGGCATTCATCACAGATTCTGGCCTCTCTCTCAGCTTTTGACACAGAAGAACCTTTGTAGTCCCTCGAGGCAAATTTTAATTTGTATCAAGTGTTCAAAAAGAGACTGCCCTGCAGGCAGACAGGTGTTTCCTAACACAGGTGAGGCAAGCCCAGCAGTGGGAGCAAAGCAATTTGTGGTTCTCAGGAGAGGCCATATTTCTTCATAGGTACAGGCCAAGAGGTGAAACTGCTCTCTTTCTCCATTTTCTAGTGTTTAACTAAAATGCCAACTTTTTGTGTCTGTGGGCAAATCATAGGGCCAGTTGTTTTCAAATGCCATCTAACTTTGCTCAGGGTGGCTACAAGTCACACAGACATGGGATAGCTCTGACTTTTCCTTGCTTCCTAGAGAAATCCTCCCTAAACAGAGACATTTCAAAAGCATCAACACTGTATTGCTAAGTGAGATTTATTTTCTTTTTCCCATTTATGTAACATTTTTACTTTTGGGGGGGGTTGGTTTTTATTTTTATTTTTTTGAGACAGGGTTTCTTTGTGTGGCCTTGGCTGTCCTGCAACTTGCTCTGTAGACCAGGCTGGCTTCAGACTCATGGAGATCTTCCTCCTGAGTGCTGGGATTGAAGGCATACCCCACCACCAGCCGGACAACATTTTTACTTTTAAAAATGGACACATTTAGGAGTGGGGAGATCTGACTGCTTTCCCAGAGGATCTGGGTTCGATTCCCAGCACCTGAATGGAAGCTCAAAACTGTCTGTAGGTTCAGTTGCAGGGGATCCAATGTCCTTTTCTGGACCCTACAGGCACCAGGCACACACATGGTGCACAGACAGATATGCAGGCAAAATACCCACATACATATACATACATACATGCATACATATTTTGACAATCTTAACAGAAAAACCCTTTGCTAAGACTACTCTTCCCCCTCTTACCGACCTAGCTCTCACCTGAACTGATTAAAATCTTTCTCTATGATGTCTCCACTTAGACCTTGGGTGAAAGCCACATCCAGGAGTTACACAGGCAGAAGCTGTGAGGTACTGTTGATTAGGAATATCTCTCCTGGCCTATGGAGAAATCTTGGGCCACACATGCACACACACGCACACACATGCATGCACGTGCATACCCACACACATGCACACGGACTCCACCAGGTAGCACCCAAATGCTATGACTTTGTGGCACCTTTTTTACTCCCGATAAATTTGAAAGGTTAATTAAGTACTCACTGTGTGCTGCATCCAGAACCTTTAATGAATGCTAAGTATATAAGAACATATCAGAGACAGTTGTTAGGGACTGGAGAAATGGCTTAGCTGTTAAGAGCATTGGCTGCTGATCTTCAAGGACAGGGTTCAATTCCCAGCACTCACATGGTGACTTTCAACTGTCTGAAACTTCAGTTCTCAGAGATCAAATGCCCTCTGTGGGCCTCCACAGATACCAACACACATGAGGCATGCACACACATGCACATAAAAGTAAATGAATCTTAAAATCAGTGTAACATTGCATTAACAAAGAAAAATTATCTCTGTTTGCATAGAAAAATATTTTAAAGAATTCTACATCAATTTCTGATTATAAAACAGTCCTAAGCAAGAATGATAGTACATTTTCTCAGTTTGATAAAGAGAGTCTATAAAAAAATCTACAGTCAGTATAATTCTTAATGGTAAAATTCTTAATACTTTCCTCCTTAAAATTATGAATAAATCAAGGATATCTGCTTTCACCAATTAACATATTGGGTGTTTAAACCAATTTGATAAATCAGTTTTTAAAAAGGCATCTATATTGTATAGGGAGAAGCCGAGGTATCCCCCATTTGAAGAAGGCATGTTCACACAGAACTAACAAGTGTTTTAGCAAGCTTGAAAGATGTGCTAGCAATATAAATAATCTTATTTTCTTTCCACATACCAGAAAGGAACAGTTAGATATTAAAATTTACAAAGTATTTTTCACTATAGGACGACATCTCGGACAACTCATCCAAGTCTTGTACACTATAAAACTAAAACGTTAGGTGCCAGGTGTGGTAGACACGCCTGCATTCCCAGAAGAGGCAGTGGATCTCTGGGAGTTCAAGGCCAGCCTTGTCTACACAGTGGGTTCTAGGACAACTAAGGCTACAATTTGTGTCAAAAGTTGTAAAACTGCTGAAAAATAAAGCCGTACAACACTTACAGACTAGAAGGTGTGTTCAGAAATCAAAAAACTCACTATTTTAAAGATGTCAGCTCTCTCTTTCTTCAACCATGTCAATCAAAATCTTAGCATGATTTTTAAACTGAAAATTGTCAGAGTGTGGAGGATATAGCTTTGTGATAGCGAGTTTGCTTAACATCGGTGAAACTCAGAGTTCCATTTCCAGGACCAAAATACAGACATGCGCACAGACAAAGCCCCTTTTGCCATGACGGAGAACATGGCACTGGTCCTGGGGAATAAGTGACAGTCGTCTTTGTAGGCCTCTGACATCTGATGCAGGACTTACAGAGGATGAGTAGAATGCTACCAAATTAAGTAGGAAAACTCCCACTACAACCAAATGAAAGAGGAGGAAGAAGATTTTAGTAAATTTGAGATATACAACCAAAAACGTATACAGATGACAAATCAAAAGCAGACACGAAAAGTTGGTTGCCCGCCATGATCCACACAGAGCCTTGGGGCTGACCTGACTGGGCAGTGGGGATGAAGGTCACGTGTTTGGACACCAAACACTCCCAGAGCCCTCTCATAGCCCTGAGTGCCTTGTCTTGATCGTGCTAATGACTCCACAGATAGAAATACGTCTAAATTTATCAAACTCTATACTTTAAGTAGGTGGGGTATTTGTATGTTAATTATATTTTCATAAAGCTGTGGCTTGTTTGTCTTATAGTCCTGGGGAGTAAACCCAGGATCCTGCACATGCAAGATCTTGCACTCAGCCGTGTCCTCAGCTCCCAGGGCCTCACACACAGCTCAGACTGGCTTCAAATTCATGACTCTCCTGTGTTAGCATTCAAAGTGCTAGGCTTGTAAGTGTATATCACCATGCCTGACAATTAAGTTATTTTTTTTAAAAGCAACAATATTGTCTGTTTCTGCATATTACTTAGGCTATAATTGCTCACTGCTGTGTCAAGAGCAGTGTGACCGTGTCACCGTCATCAACTGTCAACGTCCACGAAGCGTTTACATCTAATTACCTGTCTCAACACAATTGCAATGAATTAGTCCCCCAGTATTTTTAATATGCGAAAATACTTTTTACCCCGACGTTCTTCTCTTATATCCAACTATTTGTGAAAGAAAGAAAATTAACTTTCACCTGTGCTGTGGCACTGGAGATGGTAAACAACATTAGAAACAAAAGACAAACACAGTCTACCTCAAAACAGGAAAAAAAAGGACAATTACATGTACAATTATGATCTCTGTGAGTTCAAGACCAACCTGGTCTACAAGAGCTAGTTCCAGGATAGGCTCCAAAGCCACAGAGAAACCCTATCTCAAAAAACAAAACAAATAAACAAACAAAAAAAAACAAAAAAAATATTAAATAGTTTCACCCTGACAAAGAAGGTGAGTGTTCTGGCTACTTTCATTTCAACATAGTCTATAGACATCCCAGATGAGGAAACCTAAGTAGAGAAAATGCTTCCATAAGATCTGGTTGTAGTCAAACATGTAGAGGATTGTCTTAATTAGTAATCAATGGGAGAGGGCCAAACCATTGTGGGTGGGGCCATCCCTGGGTTGGTGGTCCTGGGTTCTATAAGAAAGCAAGCTGAGCAAGCCATGATGAGCAAGCCAGTAAGCATCCCCCTCCATGTCAGCATCAGCTCCTTCCTTGTTCCTGTCCTGATGATGATGATGAAGTGGGCACGTGAGCCAAATAAACCCTTTTCTCAAGTTGCTCTTGGTCCTGGTGGTGTTTTATCACTGCAATAGCAACCCTGACTAAGACAGTGAGTATCTTGCACCTGGTGGTGTGTGGCACATTGGTAAGACAAGGGCAGTGCTCACTGGTGGCCGTGGGAACTGGTGGTGTGTGACACATTGGTAAGACAAGGGCAGTGCTCACTGATGGCCGTGGGAACTGGGCCAAGTCACCTTTCTGGAATAAAGTCCCATTATCCGTAGAATGGAGGTGATGCTACCTTCCCTAGGGTGGGCTGCTCTGAGATTGGAATGAACTTAGAGCTCCTGTCTTATGACATTTTCTAGATGCCTTTGAGTAAATCATATCTGTTGATTTTCATGGCAACCTTGATTTCAAAGAAGGCATGCCAAAAATATATCAAATAATGGAGCCATCATTTGAAATATGTGTATAGCCTTTTGTTCAATCACTAACTTGAGCAAGATCTTACTGCTGGAGAATCATCAAACTTGTTATGCTGTAAACATGACTTATTTGGCCTTAATCCTTCCTGCATCTCAAGTAGCAACCAACAGTGTCATCCTTCAAGGTTCTCTGTGGGCAGTTTTGCCTGTGCAGATATTAGTTCACACTGCCTTGTGCCCTATGTCACCTATATGGCAGCTACTGTTAAACCTGATATAAGGAACTTAAAAAGAGGAAAGACTTGATTTGGCTCATGATGTTAGATAGTGGTTTCAGTCTGTGCACAGTTGGCTATACTGCCTTTGTGCCGTGCTGTGCAGAACATGGCATGGGGGAGAGGGGGTTGTTCCTTTTGGGATGGCTAGAAGCAAAGACAAAGAAAGGAAGAGGCCAGGATCCCTGTGCTCTCCTCAGAGGCAAACACACTAGACACACCTTTCTAGTCCCTCCCTCCTAAATATTGCTTCCTTTCCCAATGACACCAGAAGTTGGAGAACAATCCTATGGGTTTTGGGAGTCCATTCAAGATACCAACCTTAAAATATGGCTGTTGTGGAATATTATTTTAACTGGGCAAAGATTTGTTACATTTGTTATGCTGCAGAATATTATGTTAACTATGTGAAGGTGTGTTACATTTGTTTATGCTGTATTTGTTTAATTATGCAAAGATGTGTTACATTTGTTTCACCTTGCCTGCTCAGGGCACCTGATTGGTCTAATAAGGAGCTGAATGGCCGTTAGTTAGGCAGAAGGATAGGTGGGTGAGGCTGGTGGGCAGAGAGAATAAATAGGAGGAGAAATCTAGGGTCCAGAGGGAAGAGAAGAAAGGAGAGAAAGAGGGAGAAAGAGAGGGACACGGCTGGAGCCAGCCAGCTAGATGGAGTAGGACAAACAGAAAGAAAAGGTAAAAAGCCCTGAGGCAAAAATGTAGACAAAGCTAAACAGGTTAATTTAAATTAAAGAAAAAAACCTAGCCAGAAAGGAGCCTAAGTTAAGGCTGAACATTCATAACTAATAAGAAGCCTCCGTGTCATGATTTGGGAGCTGGTTGACTCAAAAGAAAAGATCCTGCTACATATGGCTACTTGTCTTCGGTGCTAATTTGAAATCTTTTCTATAAGTTTATGCTTGTTTAGCCATCGTGCACTTTTCACTAATATAACTGTCTGCTGGAAAGGACAAATGACTCTTTGCTGCCCAACTATGGACTTGATCTGACTGGGGCAACGGGGAATGAAGAAATGACAGCCACAAGTAATGTAGAGCTGGGATTATGTGGTCCATGTGCTCAGATGGAGGCTGCCAGCAGCAGTTCAGAAACTCAGCATATTTATCTCATGCAACAGAAGCAAGGAGGTTGGTTGGCTGGTCTCAGGTGTTGGTCTTTTGGGGGGAGCAGTCTCAAGCTGCAGTCACCCAGGAGAAGGAAGCTGTGGTCAGCTCTCTGCAGGTCTATGGATCTCTAACATCCATTCTTGAACCAGGGAAAGTTCCTGCCATTCCCCTGAGCCTGACCCAGGAAGGCCTTGCCATCCCCGTAAGTCTGAGTGGTGTCCTCGGCACGGCTCTGTTCATGCCAACAATGCACATTTGCTCAGGACTTCAGTCGCTCCCCGCAACCATTTACTAGTAATCCTCGGTAATACAACTATAGAATCCAGGCTGATAAGTTCAAAGTTAATTACAAGAATAACTCATAAATTTATTCCTACATCACAAGAAAGGGATTCAGTGTCAACGTGCCTAAGCTCTGTTCTCAATGGATGACTACAGATGGACAGAAGGTCGTATCTGCTGATTTGTCTGTCATTTTAAAAGTTTACGTGTATCATAACATATCTCAATGGGGTTTTTGCGCTTTTATTTTTTTGCTAACTGTAAACTCCTTTTGTTTTGTTTTTAAATCAAATTTTACTGGTGCTGTGAGAAAATAACACAGTGTTTTTGTGGCAAGGGCTTTGTCTTGCGTTTTAATGATAATGTGCATGTTTTCCCATTGAAATTGGTACCCCAAAATTAATCAAGTGAGTATTGTCAAAAAGTGTTTTTGAGAAAATTACATAGATAACCTCAGCACTTCACTTATAAAGATAATTATCCTGTCAGGAAAAAGAAGTTATCCACCTTAAATATACTATTTAAGTTCACTGAAGGTCACCTCTGTTATAATAAGACTACACAAATTACAGATAATTCATAAAAACCGAATGTAGCCATCATAATGTTCATTTATACCTATGACCAATAATTTATCAGAACTACGGTTAGTATCTTCATGCAGCTGCTCAGAGACATATAGTTCGTAGTGCCATTGTTTTTCCCATGAAGCATACAACACATGCTTTGCCCATGGTAGGTCTGGTTCCTGATAAACGTGGCTCTAGAGCTCTTTGTCACATGCCTCACGTAGGACTTTTTCCTTTTGTCATGTGAGACCTGAAACCCTAACAAGAAAAAATGACCATCGAGAAACAATGTCGGTATTTGATATCTTTGAAAGGCAGGCACGCACGCACGCACACATGTGCACACACACACAGATGCTTAACTGAACATCTGTTATTTTCTCCCAGACTTAGGTGTAGTCATAAAAGCACTGAGGAGACAGCAATAATTGAATGTTGACAATCAGATTTAGACTTAGTGGACATTTTAAGTGGCCAAAATGTTTGTACATTTCATACATGAACTATAAAATCACAAAACTTATAAGAAAGACCTGCTTGTGGAATGTGAGTTAATTTTGTGTACCATGGAAACCCATCCTACTGCAGTGATGCTATCCTTATGTGAAAGAGTTCACCTCAGGGAAGCCAGGCTCTGGCCAGGAGCCTGCCTACTTCAGATAGTGCATCTAGACTTTAATAAGCCACTGCTGATGGGCCACTGACCCGATCATGTCAGCCGCCCACCTCCACACCTCAGACTATCTTTGCTCTTCTGATGCTCAGCTAAGTATGAGGGCTTTAGAGACATTTGTGCTCTAGAGATTCCAGTAAGTGATCCTGGGAACTTCTGGTCATCTTTGGACATAAACAGCCACCTCTGCTCTGGTTTCTACAAATATTTGCCAAATTTACCATGTGCAATATAGTTTCTGGCTACACACAAAATGCAGTCCTTTCCTTAAAGGAGGTGCCGCCGAGCAAGTGATACACAAATATTTCCATCTCAAGTAACCAAATGATAAGGTTTTGCACAAAAGAAAAGATTTTTGTGGTTCTTTTTCACTGAACAATTTGGAGTATGCTTGCAAGTATTGAGCACGTACTAGATAGTAACCAGAGATGGGAAACCCTATCTGTGCCATTTTGGAAGCTTTGCTAGGCATGTGTAAAAGAGGATCTGACTACGAAGCAGCTCAGTCCAACTCCTTTCAGGCATAGTCTTAAGGCAGGCGTAAGCACAAACCTGGAGCACCCAGCACTTTCTGGGAATTAGTAACTGTGGTATGTGCCAGAGCAGAAGAAAAGCACTGACAGCCAAAATTTTACTGTTTTTAAGAGACAGTTTTTATATCTTTTTATGTAATTATATATTTTGCCTTATTATGCCAAAGAACAGCTTATTTAATTTAAGCCTAATTTAAGATGAATTCAATGATAAGTTTTAATATTTCACTAGGTGGTCAATTGTTGACCTCCCTTGAGGGTCTATGGCAAATAATTTTTTGTCCTGGCACCATTAAAGACTTTAGTCTCTCAACACAATGAAATTAATTATAAGAATCAGATTCGCCTTCTAATTTTAAAGAAATGTGAAACTGGACAAAAATGTAACTATAAAAATAATTATATAGGTCAATAAGATTGTTAAAAAACACTAAGCCATCCATTAAAATACTTCATATATGGAAAAATTACAAGTTCAAAACCATTCTAGGATGCTTTGTGAGTTTCAGGTCATCCTGGGGTAGACTGGTTCCTTATCTGAAAAAAGAAAAAAAAAAAAGAAAGAAAAGTCAAAATATCTCCTGTAGGCTATAATGAAGGAGAAAGATAAAGTATTAATTTGGGGAATTTCTTACTGGTGATGTCTCTCTGAGCTGGTAAGCAGAGAGGATCAGGAGACTCTTAACAATTGATAGGTGGAACACTTGGGATGCAGAGGCAGGAGAATCTCTGTGGGTTCAAGGACAACTTGGTCAACAGAGTGAATTCCAGGATAGCCAAAGATACACAGAGAAACCTTGTCTCAAAAAGCCAAAAATTCAAAGTAAAAGTAAAAGAAATAGAATTTAAAAAATAAAGATGGAAAATACACAGAGAGTCTGGATACTGTATATTCTTGTGTTGTCTTTGAATTGTTTGACAGCTGAGGAAGGAGCAACAGCTGCAAACAGACATTTGAATAGAAATGCTGCTGGATTAATACAACAAATATTTTATAAATGTCTTGACTTCAAAATTGAAGTCAAAAGATATGTTACTTTGGAGAAGAGGTTTTGCTTTTGTTTCCACAGGAAATGAGAGGCTATGGATTTATTGTGGGTTAAGAAAAATCAGGTTTGACCAAGGAAGACTCCCTGAGAAATCTCCGATAGGAGCAGATGGCCCAGATGTCTGAGTTCTACATCCAGAACAGATTCAAGACTGCTGCCTGAGATGATCAAGCCTCACAGGATACTCCAGTTAGGATTTGATCATAATTCTAACTTACTTTAGGTCCCCATAAGATTATCAATGCCCTCAACCAGCAGGAAGTAGTCTGGAAAACTACCCCCACACTCCCCCATAATGGACTAAGGATAGTTTCCTTTGTTTAGAATGTTGGTTATGAGTTGTTACAGATAATGATCAGAAAAAAAGCTAAGCAAAGGAGATTAGATTCAGAGTTCTTGTTTAAAAAGGGGGGAAGTGCTGTGGGATGATGGTTTGTACCCCGTCAATCATATTTTAATAAAATGCTGATTGGTCAGTAGCCAGGCAGGAAGTATAGGTGGGGCGATGAGAACAGGAGAACTCTTGGAATAGGAAAGCTCAGTCTGCAATTGTGACCCAACCTCAGAGGAAGCAAGAAGTGACTGCCTCGCTGAAAAAGGTAGCAAGCCACGTGGCTAACATAGACAGAAATTATGGGCTAATAAGTTACAAGAGTTAATAAGGGGCCTGAGATACTAGGCCAATCAGTTTATAATTAAAAAAAATTGATAGGTGGAACCTTTAGAAGTGAGAAGAGTGGAATTACAAACAAAAGCTGACCAATCAGGGTAAGAAGAGTAAGAAAAGAAAATCAGAAATTGAAGCAGCAGGAAAGACCTAGTGCATAAGCAAGCAAAGTTGAAAGGCTCTAAGATGACCCCAGTCTCAGTACAAATGAAATTGTCACTTCTGGGGCTGTGCTGTGCCTTTCAGGCCATACTCCTGTCCTGACACCCCCACCCCTGGAACTTCAGAAGAGGACTGAATTTGGATACGGGATATTTTAACAGGTAATTGTTTAAAATAAGCATATTACATGGATCCTAGTCCATTCTGACTGGTGGCCTTAGAAGCTGAAGAAATGAAGAAATCTGGCCATACAAGGGGACCCCAGGGACACAGACACAGAGGAAAGACCAGGGAATGCATGGGGATAAGACAGCCTTCTACAAGGCAAGGAGAAGACACCAACTTCCAGGCACCTTAATCTTAGACGTCTAGCCTCCAGAACTATGAGAAAATAAAGATCTGTTGTCTAAAAAAAAAAACTGCATTTATTCAAGAAGATAGATGAAAATGTGAGCATTGTGAGGGAGAAATGAAATAAGAGGAAATAACCCAGATAGAGGCTTTAGGGATAGCATACAAATTCCATGGAAAATCACAGCAAGTGGGATTAACAATGCAGTAAGTACTGCAAATGAAAAAATAGTGCACTTGAAGCTTGGAAATGGGAATCATTCACATAAACCCGAGAAAAAAGGGGAAGGATAGGAATAGGGTGTCAGTAACTGTAGGATGAGGTCACACTGCCCAACACAGTAGTAATTGCAATTCCCCTTCCCCCCAAAACAGAGTAGGTTGAAGGGGGAACAGAAACTTTATCTAAAAAATAATGACCACAATTTCCTAAAACTTACTTTAACAGATTTCTAGATTTGATGGAAACTATGAACTCAGAATCAAGAAGCTCGCCAAGAGGCAAGCAGAAAAGCATGCCGGAAACTCTGAAGAGGCCCACGGTCCAGCTTCCTTCTCTGTGGCTGTGGGGAACATCATGGCCAAAAGCAACTCGAGGGGGAAGGGGCTTTTTCATCATATGGGTTCAGTTGGTCACTGGGGGAGGTCAGAGCAGAGGCTCGAGGCTGGAGCCTGGGTGCAAATCCTGAAGCCGAAGCCAAGTGGAGAATGCACACGGCCCTGCACTCTCTTACCTGCTCAGCGTTTTCCTCCCGCCCAGGAATGGCAGCACCCGCAGTGGGACAGGCCCTCCTGTATCAATAAGCAATTAAGAAAACACCTCACCTGAGAAGCCCTCTTCTGAGTTGTTGGTCAAAGTTGGCAATAGTTGGTTTTATCACTGTTTGGGGGCCTGTCACCCAGTTTCCAAATAAATACAGAGACTTATTCTTACTTATGAATGCCTAGCCTTAGCTTGGCTTGTTTCTAGCCAGCTTTTCAAACTTAAATTATCCTGTTTCTCTTTAATTATGTTTTGCCTCTCGACTTTTACCTTTCTTTACTCTCTGTATCTTTCTTTCCTTCTTACTCTGTAGCTGGCTGTGTGGCTGTGTGGCTGTGAGTCTGTGTGTCTGTGCGTCTATGTGTCTGTGTGTCTGTGTGGCTGTGTGTCTGGGTGGCTGGGTGGCTGTGTGGCTGTGTGTCTGGGTGGCTGTGTGGCTGTGTGGCTGTGTGTCTGGGTGGCTGTGTGGCTGTGTGTCTGGGTGTCTGTGTGTCTGGGTGGCTGTGTGGCTGTGTGGCTGTGTGGCTGTGTGTCTGGGTGGCTGTGTGGCTGGGTGGCTGTGTGTCTGGGTAGCTGGTTGGCTGTGTGGCTGGGTAGCTGTGTGGCTGTGTGGCTGTGTGGCTGTGTGGCTAGGTGGATAGGTAGCTGCTCCTGGCGTCCTTCTCTTCTTCTTCTTTTCTTGTTCCTCACTTTCTAGATTTCTTCTCCTACTCATTCTCTTTGTCCACCAGCCCCACCTATTTCTCTCTCCTGCCTGGCCATTGGCTGTTAAGCTCTTTATTAGACCAATCAGGTGTTTTAGACAGGCAAAGTAACACAACTTTACAGAGTTAAACAAATGCAGCATAAAAGAATGCAACACATCTTTGCATGATTAAACAAATATTCCATAGCATAAATGAATGTAATGTATCTTAAACTATTATTCCACAACAGTTGGCGAAGAGTCTCCCCAAACATTACAGGCTATGGCTATTGCTCTTGGTTGCCCCAAAGAGGTGGAAGGTAAGTCTCTATTGCTGAAGACGCCTGTACTTTAGACCCAGGGCCCAGCGACCCCTGAGCAGGAACTGACCTGAATGCCTTCCCCCTTGAGGACGAGCTCTCATGGTACCAGAAGGTGCCATGCCAGCTTCCAAAAAAGGGAAAAAGCAACCAACAGTCCTACCTGGCTGTGGCACCTAGGAACCACAACATCAATCAGCATGGCATAATAAACTACGGGTGAGGTAGTTGCACGCATACCTTGGCATTAGCCGATAGCTCTCTAACTGGACGTAAGACCCACTCAATACAAAGGAAATCATGACTAGTACTGGAAACCTAGCCAACTACCCAAGGCTAGTGAAGCCATGAGGAGAGGAACCTACAATCACCACTTTACTAAGCCAGCACAATCCCTAACTATATGCTAATTATTTGTCCTATACCCACAGATTAGTGTAGTCCTCATCCTGCATTGAGAAAGCTTCCCTTTGCAGTAGACAGAGAGCGTTACAGGAAATCACCAGCGATCAGACTGTAGAGTTGTGGAGCCCAACGGATACATCTATAAAACAGCTCTTCAACCTAAGGTTCAGGGGTCACTGTGGAAGAGGCCAACAGAACGATTCTAAGAACCAGAGAAACAGGCAGTTTACTGTGGGATTATGTCTCCTAGTGATGTCAGAAGCTACACATAAATGGTCTCACTAACTTGACTGCCTAAACATGACCAAACAAGGACAGCAACACTAGACATGCTAAAGTGGACAAGGGAAAGCCCATGAAGCCTTACCCTACACAGAGAACTACAAGAAACTAAGGAATGCTGAGAGCAGAAGGAACAGTCTTCCCAAGGAAGAGCCCAACTGGTTATCCCATACCAAATGGTCAGCCCTGACAGCATCCATGAAAGCGATATTATACATATTGAGCAGGTTGTATTTATATATTTAGGAGTGTGTGTGTGTGTGTGTGTGCGCGCAAAAAAAGAGGCCATGAATTTGAAAGAGAGCAAGGACAGTTATATGGCAAGGCTTTGGGAGAGGGGAAGGAAGAAATGGTGTAATTATAATCTCAAAATAATAATTTTTTAAAAAAGAAAGAAAATTTTCCATAACATGCCCACGGGTCAGTCTGAGCAGTTCTCCAGTTGAGGTTCCTTCCTCCCAGGTGACAGCTGAAGCCAACTGACAGCATGCTATAGTAAATACACTAGAAATAATAACGTGCAGATCTCAGACACCAGCAGCACCAACTGACAGCATGCTATAGTAAAGACACTAGAAATAATAACGTGCAGATCTCAGACACCAGCAGAGAAAACAAGAATTGTGAGACAGAAAAATAATACGCAGTAGCCTTCAAAAAGTTGCTAATAAAATGCTCCTGGGAGCAAAGACAATAGAAACTAGTTTTCTTTGGAGGCTGAAATCTGAGCATAGAGGTTTAACACAGTTGGGTCCTGGTGGGGCTATTGTCTGGCTTGTACATGGCTGCCTTTTAACTATGCTCTCAATCTCAGTGTGTATGCGTGGAGACACAGGGTGAGTTCTCTTCCTTCACGGCCAACAATCCTATACAATCAGAACTCAAACCTCGCGAGGTTATTTAAGTCCAATTACTTTCCCAGAACTCCACCTCCAAACAGTCCATTGGCTTTGGGAACTCAGCCTATAGTTTAGGTGGGCGCAGGGGAGGGCAGGGCTCAACTGAGCCCACGGGGCACTTCACAAAGTTCTTTGTGAACTTCACAAAGAACAGTGAAGAGCAGAGCCTGGTGTAGCTGTAGTTTTTAAACAGATTTTTCATACACGTAAAATTTGAGATATTTTTTAATCATAAGACTAGTACTATAAGAAATGAAAAGAAAGTCGGGCTAAAAAAGTGGTTCTAGATAAAAATTTGGATCTCGTAAATGAATGAAAAGCACCTATGGTGAATATGTGAGTAAACAGGGTTTCTAGTTTTAAGTCTCTTTAAAATACAACCGTTAAAAGGGACAGAACACTGCAGAGTTGATAAGACACACAGGGTTGGAGAGTGTGCAGTGGAACCACACAGGTGGGGTGGGCGCAAACACACTGCTGGAAGGTTCCACGCATGCAGGCCGGTCTGAGAATAAGCTCTCGCGAGAACACTGCGCTGCAAACCCCAAAGGAGTCGAAGATCCAAACTTGCTCACGTTAGCAGCACCAACACTACGCTGGAACGGCAGAGGCTGCTAGCGTGAGTGAGTTCTGCACAAAATGACAGGGTCTGAGGAGAAAGTTGGGGGAGGGGGTGGGGAAGTATGACTATGATCGAAATACATGTGTGAAAATGTAATGACGGAACCCACCACTGCACTCAGTGAATATAAGCCAATGAAAACACATACATGGGGAAAAATCAAATGGGACTGGAGAGACCCTTCAGTGGAAGAATGCACTGCTCTGGCAGAGGACAGAATTAAATTCCCATCACCCACTCCAAATCTAGTGCCCTCTTCTGGTATTCAAGGGCACCTGCACTCATGTGCACATATCCACACATAGATTCACATACATACATATATATATATGTATATATATATATATATATATAAAACTGAAAAAAAGAATAAAATAAAAGTCAATAAAAACCCAATCCAAAAATAAATAGGAAGGGAACAAACAAAAAAAGTAACCAACACCAGACAGGGAAAAATAGAAAGATGGAAGATTTAGCATTATTGATTCACTCACAAATTAGTGGTCCTAATTTTTATAAGACTCATGTCTTTATAAAGAGACAACTCTCTTTCCTCTCCTCTCCCCTCCCTTCCCTCCCTTCTCTTTCTTTCTTTTCCTCTCCTCTCTCCTCCCCTTCCCACCTTCTTCTCCCCCCTTTCTTTCCTCCCCTCTCCCCTCCTCCTTCCCTTCTTTCCCCCTCCCCCTCCCTTACAGCTATTTTCTTACAGGTCTGGAGGCCAGAATGCTGAAATTAAGAGTCAGCAGGGCCACGCATGGGCTTCAGAAGCCTCAAGGAAAGAATGCTGCGTCTCTTCCAGCTCCCTATGGTTCCTGTGTCTGCTGTTGCACCCTCGCTCACTTCTGCCGTGTCTTCCTCATAAGAACATTTGTCATGGATTTAGGGACTGCCTGGATTATTCAGGATCATATCATTTTAATATTGTTAATTATATCTATAAGGACTGATTTTTCCAGCCACATGCACAGGACCTGGGTGTCACAGTATGACACATCTCTGGGAACCACCATTTGACTCCCTTCCTGGGCTCTCCTGTGAGGGACACCGTGAGATTTAAGCGAGATGCTTTTCTGAAGCATCTATTTCTAGAATAATTTTTAAATGTTGGTGTTTTAAGTTAAATAACTTTCATTACCCTTCATGACCCTTTATAAAATGTACATGATATCCCAATTGTATTAATTGACTCAAGAATTTAAAAGTTTAATCAAGATATCAGTGGTTTTAAAAAAATAAAACTCACATTAAGAAAATAAAAAAAAACATTTGCAACCATTCAAAGGTATGACACATCCAGGAAAAAAATTTAATAAAGCATTAACAAGACATTGGTGAGAGAAATTTCAAAGGACATAACTCAGTGGAGATACAAACAATGCCCCCAGCTCTGTAGGCTCGATATTGATGAGTCAGCTCTACCTAGCGATTTATAGAGTCAAGATTCAATGCAAACCCAGCTGAAATGCAGCAGGTTTTTTGATAGAGATGGCTGAGCTGATTAAAATATATATGAAGAAACCAAGCCAAATAATTGTTTAAAAATTAATGGAAAGAAGGTAAAAAGGAATTAAATTGCATAACATGAGCAGTGAACGTTACAATAATCAAAGATACATATGCTGGCGCAGACATATTGCTCAACAAGACAGCAAAGGGAAGTCAGAAGCCTGCTATGGGATAATGCTCTTGTACACTGTAAAGATTTATCACTCTTGGTTTAGTAAAATGCTGATTGGTCAGTAGTCAGGCAGGAGGTATAGGTGAGGGGACTAGACTAGGAGAATTCTGGGATGAGAAAAGGCAGAAACACAATTGACATCCAGAACCAAAGGAAGCAAGATGAGAATGACTCACTGAGAAAAGGTCACGTGGCTAAACATAGATAAGAATTATGGGTTAACTTAAGTTTTACAAGCTAGTTAGTAATAAGCATGAGCAACAGGTCAAACATTTTATAGTTAATATAAGCCTCTGTGTGCTAATTTGGGACTGAATGGCTGAGGGACCAGGCAGGGCAGAAACTTCCATCTATATAAGCCCATTCAGGCTCAAGTGGCCCATAGTGTTTTCATCAGAGTGTGCCAAGAGAAGGGATGTTGTTCATATCATTTGGTGCTGAAGTAATTGGATGTCCCAATAACACAAATAAAATGTTGCTTTTATATAATACTCAAAAATTAAGTCAAATTAGATCATAGACCTTTAACTTACAGATAAAAGTCTAATAAATTTAGAAGCTCATGAAAGATAAAACTCCCAGTGAACCTGGGTTAGTTGCTGATTCCTTAGACAACAACAATCCCAAGAGAAAGAAAGAAAAAAGGTAAACTAAAGTTTACCAAAATAAAATCTCTTAATTTTCAAAATCACTGTTCAGAACAATAGGAATTCTCATGTATTGTTGTTAGACACATGAACTGGCAAAGCCACATTGGAAAATAGGTTAACATTTTCTTCTAAAGTTGGACATACTCTTACCAGGTGACCAAATCGATGCAGTTCTCTGCATTTGTGGAAGAGAAATAAGAATGTGCATCAGACAGAGGTTTAAGAATGCTACATATCAGCAACTTCATTAGTGTAGATAAAAACTAGAAACACACATGTCTGCCAACAAGACAAGTTGTGCTGTGTCATTTTAAAGGCATACTACTTGGTGAGAAAAAAAGATGAGCTACTGATACACACAGCAATATGGATAAGTCTTCAAATAATGCATGAAATGAAAACTGTGGCAGGGAGTGTGATACACACAGTGATATAATAATAATATAATAATGTATGAAATGAAAACAGTGTGGCAGGGAGTGTGATACACACAGCGATATAATAATAATATAATAATGTATGAAATGAAAACAGTGTGGCAGGGAGTGTGATACACACAGTGATATAATAATAATATGATAATGTGTGAAATGAAAACAGTGTGGCAGGGAGTGTGCCATCCAGAGATGTCCATATCCCAGTTCCTGAAACGTTTTACTACTCTACATTAAATGACAGAAAGAACTTGCTAGTAAGGCTAAGGATTTTGATTTAGAAAAGTATCCAGCTGTGTGGGAGGCAGAAACAGGCAGATCTCTGTGAGTTCAAGGCCAGCCTGGTTTACAAAGTGAGTTCCAGGACAGCCAGAGCTATACAGAAAACCCTGTCTTGAAAAACAAAAAACAAAACAAAAGTATCCTATATTACTCTATATTAACTGGCAAAAAACAGGATTTTTTTTTCAAATGTCATTAAGTTGCTTTAACGTAAGAAACACGTCCTGGATATTCAGGTGGACCCAGTTTATCCCCAGCTCACAATGGGAGGGTGTGGCCATGATAAAACATTCTAACCAAGCAGCCTGGGCAGGAAAGGGTTTATTTGGTTTACAGGCTATAATCCGTCAGCTAGGGAGGTCAGAGCAGGAACTGGAGCTGGCGACAGAAGAAGGCCGCCTGCCCACTGGCTTTTCCTGGCTTGCTCAGCTATCTTTCTTATATAGCCCAAGCCCAATAGTGCACTGGGCCCTCATGCTTCAATCAGCAATCAGTAAGATGCCCCCAAAGACTGTCCACAGTCCAGTCTGATAGAGGCAATTCCTCAGATGAACTCCACCCTCTCAGGTGACTCTAGTTTGTGTCAGGTTGACAAAAAGGGGAAAACAAAATGATCCAAGATGTGTGCTGGTTTGAATAAGAATGACTTCCAGAGGCTCATCCTTTTGAATTCATGGTTCCTAATTAGTGGAACTGTTTGGGAAAGATTAGGAGGTGTGGCCTTGTTGGAGGAGGTGTGCCAATAGGGGTGGACTTTGAGGTTTCAAAAGCCCATGCCAAGCCCAGCCCTGCCCCCTCTGCCTACAACTATAGATCAGATAGAGCAGATGTGAGTTCTTAACTTCTCCAGCACTGTCCCTGCCTGCTGCCATGTTCCCCACCATGATGGTCATGGGCTCACCCTCTGGAACTGTAAACAAGCCCCCAATTAAATGCATCTTTTTCTAAATTTCCTTGGTCATGGCGTCTCTTCATAGCAACAGAACAGTGACTAAGACAAGATGTACGAGAGATTGGTGTGCCCAGGGAGAAGCCTGGAGGAAATCAGGGGCACCCCACACAGTCAGCAGACCTCAGTCCGAAGGCTGGCAGGGGATCCTGTCGCATCCTGAATGAGCCAGAAACAGATTCCCCAGGGAGAAGTGCCAAACAGCCTGTCTTATGCTTTCGCCACTGTCATATCTAAGCAGACGATCACACGCTACCCCAACCTCAGACACACAGAACTCTTCCTGACATTTTGTTACCACTGTAACAGAAAACTAATATATGGAGCCAAGCAGAAATGAGAGCATCCAGTATGATTCCATCAGAAAATTCTAGAAAAGATAAAACTAGTGGTAGAAAGCAGTAGGTTGCCAGGCCCCAGGAATCTTATATTGGAAACCGACTGTGGGGGATCCTCAAAAAACTATCTATCAGGAGTAACAGAAAACCATTATAATTGTGGTTTTGTCGCTGTGGATATTCATGAAAACTCATCATGACTGAAACTGTATCAGTGATTCTGCAGCTGCTCACACTACATCTGCTTACTCTGCTGTGGCTCATGCTGCAGCTGCTCACACTGAATATGCATATGTACATCTGCTCACACTGCACTGCTCACACTGCACTGCTCACACTGCACTGCTCACATTGCACTGCCCACACTGCAGCTGCTCACATTGAATATGCATATGTACATCTGCTCACACTGCACTGCTCACACTGCAGCTGCTCACATTGAATATGCATCTGCTCACACTGCACTGCTCACATTGCACTGCTCACACTGCAGCTGCTCACTCTGCACTGCTCACACTGCACTAATCACACTGCACTAATCACACTGCACTAATCACTCTGCAGCTGCTCGTGCTGCAGCTGCTAACACTGCACTGCTCACACTGCCTGCTCACACTATAGCTGTGGTCAGGAAGCAGAGGGTAACAGCTGCTGGTGCTCAGCTAGCTCTCTCTTTTCTTTCAGTTGGGACCCCATCCCAGAGAATGGTGCTGCTCTCATTAAAGGAGATCTCCTTCACTCAATTAACTCACAGGAATGCCCACAGGTTTGTCTCCTAGGTAACTCTAGATCCTGTCCAGCTTATAATCAATATCAACCATCACTCATAGTTAGGATGATTTTATTTTATGTCAATTTACCTGAATAAAACTGACACACAATAACAAGTTCTCCTTGCCCCTTGACTTCCAGCAACTCTGTTGTGAAAGTCTTAAAAATAAAAGCTTTAGTGTAGTTATTACCTCAAGCAGTCATTCATATTCCTGATGCTGAGTAGAGTTTTAATAATCTCAAAGATGCTAGTAATAGCATATGAGGACTGGCAAGATGGCTCAGTGGGGAAAGGTGCTTGCCATACAAGCCTGATGACCTGAGTTCAATCCCTAGAATTGCAGAGGAAGGAGAGAACTGATTCCCAAAAGTTCTGGTCACAGTGCTGTGCTGGTGACCAGCGGCCCCCAGTCACAGTGCTGTGCCTCTCTGTTATAAGGTATGTGGGGAGGTATGGGCGCTGGGTAAAGGCCACTTGACAAGAGCAGGAGCAGCTTGGCTCAGGGTCTGGTAGTTGAGGCTCCTGATGTGTTGGACAATCAGAATTCCAGCGGAGTTCTAGCAAGCCTTACTGGTCAATCTGGCAGGACAAAGAAGTGTTTGAGGAATGTTTCCTTTGACCCTCTCCTGGTATTAGGTGGCCCAGCGATCTGCACACTGTACCCAGATAAAGAAGCAGAAGATTCCAAATGTCTTTCCAAAAGAGGCAGATGACGACTCCCTGCTAGAGAATGTGTCCTGCAGTTATGATGACCACACGCTGATAGGAAAGCCTCGAGGGAGGGAAGGATCGTCATGAAGCTTCTCTGGAATTTTGGCAGCAGGAGGGGTCAGAACAGAACCATGCATTTTAAAAATGGATGAAAACACAAAAATCGGGCCAGCTAGATGGGTCAGCAGGTAAAGGGGTTTGCCATAAAGCTTGAGGACCCGAGTTCAATCCCCAAGACCCACATGGTAGAATGAATTGACTTCTTCAAGTAGTTTTCTAACCTCCAGATGTACTGTGGCATGCATGCACACACAAACATACACAAGACACACACAAAGACATATGTTTGGTTTTTTGTTTTGTTTTTAAAGAAAAAGGTAGAAAATAGTCAAGGTTCAATTAACCAGGACTCCCCTGTTCCTATACTTTTCTATATCTTTGCATTGTGGGGTGTGTGGGCATGTGGTTTATGTGTGTCTGTATGTGTGTGTGTGTCTGTGTGTCTGTCCTCAGCCCCCTGTATCGCTGGATGACTAGTTTGGATCACTCTTTCTGTCACAAGGTTCCTGTGTTATACAGGTCTTTCTCCTGTCACACACCCAGAAGACATCATGTAACATCTTGCGAAAACTCATTATTCCATCCCTTGTTTCTCAACAGGCTTGATAAGTAAAGGGACACTCTAAAGCTCTCTCCCAGCACTACATCACCTTCAATATGTGAAAGGTATGTGTAAATACTAGTTATGTCACCGAAAAAACACAATAAAATTTCCCTAGTTTTGTTAGGATTGAAACATGACCTCTTGACCCCTGGAGATTTTGTTGACCCAGACTTCATGCTTGAAGAAAGAATAGAATTCTTTCCTTCAATGTGTGAAGGACAGAAACGGAGACTTGTTTTAGAATAGTCTCTGAAGATCAAAACTAATTCACTTTTATGATAAAAGCAAGAAGCCTTAATAAAACATTGTCTACAAATGTGAAAAATCAAGTACAATTGGGAAAACCACAGCACAGAGCTATGTTCCTGATCTCAAAATAAGCTCCTTTGTGTCTCTGAGACTCCACAGCTGCCTCCACACCTCACGGAGGAACTGTTGGTGTGAGCTGTCTTCCTCCACACCTCACGGAGGAACTGTTGGTGTGAGCTGTCTGCCTCCACACCTCACGGAGGAACTGTTGGTGTGAGCTGTCTTCCTCCACACCTCATGGGGGAACTGTTGGTGTGCACTGTCTTCCTCCAGCAAGTCTATTCCATGTGACTTTTCCCCTGTACTGAAACAACGTGTATAAGGGGCAAGAGAATGCTGACCAAAGGGAGCTGGACTCTGGAACATTTGACTCTTGCACTGTCAAATGGCATTGGAGGAAGGACCAATCCTTTTATTATGAAGAGTAGCAGGGCTCTCCCTGTTCCTGGAACATGTGCTGTGTTGAGCAGCTGTGTGTCCAGGGAGCCCCTCTGTTAATGGAGAGCACGCCAAGTGTTTGTCCCATCACCTTCTCCTCAGAGAACTCTGGAGGGCTCTAGCCTGCCTCCATTCCTGCTAAGAATGGGTGCACTGGGAATAACAGAATTTCCTCAGGAAAGTCTAATTAAACCAAGTGCGAAAGTGCCACCCTTCGCTACTGTAGAACTGACTGTCTCCACCCACACATCAATTGGGGGACTGACTGGAATAGCGCTGGCTTGTGTTCTTGACCTTTTCCACACTGGCATCACACAGGCGTGACACCTGAAGCCAGTGGGAAGTCACAAGTCACCGTTGCATTCTTCTGAAGACCACTGAGGGACGCCTGTGCCCCCTTTCCCTCAGGCAAGTCTCCTCACAACCGGAAGCTTCACTAGATATAGATTTTCAACATGTTGAGATTAGTCAGGAATAATTCAAGCAAAATTCTTTTTTAAATATTTATTTGGTGTACTGTGTGTGTTATGTGTAGTATATGTGTGAGAATGGTGTGTTGTGGTGCGTATGTGGATGTATGTAGTGTGGTATGTTTGTGTCTCTGTGGTGAGTGTGTGGTGTGATGTGTGTGTGTGTGGTGAGTGTGTGTGTGTGGTGTGATGTGTGTGTAGTGTGTGTGTTATGTGTGGTGTGTATGTGTGTGGTGTGTGTGGGTGTATGCAGTGTGGTATGTGTGTGTCTGTGTGGTGTGTGTATGTGTGTGGTGAGTGTGTATGTTGTGGTATGTATGTGGATGTATGTAGTATGGTATGTGTGTGTCTGTGTGGTGAGTGTGTATGATGTGATGTGTATGTGTAGTGTGTGTGATATGTGTGGTGGTGTATGTGTGTGGTGTGGGGGGTGTATGCAGTGTGATATGTGTGTGTGTCTATGTAGTGTGTGTATGTGTGTGGTGAGTGTGTGTGTATGGTGTGTTGTAGTGTGTATGTGGGTATATGTAGTGTGGTATGTGTGTGTCTGTGTGGTGAGTGTGTGTGTCTGTGTGATGTGATGTGTGTGTATAGTGTGTGTGTGGTATGTGTGGTGGTGTATGTGTGTGGTGTGTGGGTGTGTGTAACCCACAGCCCTCTTCAGTTTGCCTTTCTTCCAGCATTACCTGAAATAAACAAACATGAAGCCTTAGCCTAAACAAAGTAGCTATTGGAAGGGATACTGCAATATCGATCTGCTTCCCCTGTGGTCTCTCAGCTCGACCCGCTTCCCCTGTGGTCTCTCAGCTCAACCTGCTTCCCCTGTGGCCTCTCAGCACGAGCCCACCATTGTTGTATGTTACCCAGCATCCCTGGAAGTAAGAAAGGGGAGGCGTTTCTGTGATTCCAGTTCAGTACCTAGGCTAGCCCTCAGTAGAACTGAGTCTGGAGATAGCCCTACCTGACTGGGTCGATGTTGGGACCTGAGTGTTTCCAGGCCCACACTGTTTTGTCAGATTAGTTCTGGATCATTGCCCTGTTGCTCACTTCCCTGTTCTTGTATCCTGAGAACGTCTTGCTCTACAGGGCCGTGGGGGGCAGCTGTGTTGAGCTGATTACATTCTTGTGGTTTTCCTGTTTTGCTGAGACCAGTACTGACTCCTGGGATGGGGAAATAGAGGTTGTATATAAGCTGTGAGAATAAAGCACGGAGAGCTCTCTCTCCTGGATGATGGAACCATTTGTCACTGAGTGCTGATTTCAACCCTGACGACCCTCTCCTGGCTCGGATTCACAAGCCGGACACGGCAAGTGGAGGTCCCACCGAGATCAGGTCCTCGGGGTCCTCGGACGGGGCTCACCTGCGAAAAGCAGGGAGAGGATTGTATAAATAAGTAAAGAGCAAAAAATAAGGGTGTGCACCATGGGTAACTCAACGACAAAAGTTTGGCTGGTTTCCGAACTGGAAGAATTACTCTGACAACAAGGAAGGGCTATTAAGTCTAGTACCGCACTCACTTTTGTGTCCACCATAGCTGAATCCAGCTCATGGTTCCTGACAGGAGGAGGTTTTAATATTCCCGATTGGGAACAAGTCAAGAGGGACTTGCAAAACGTCTTACAAGAAAAGGGCCCTGAGAACTTTCCAGTGGCCATGTTCTCATTGTGGAGACTGGTCACAGATGCTCTTCTTACTGACCACGTTCTCATTGTGGAGACTGGTCAGAGATGCTCTTCTTACTGATCACGTACAGGTTAAGGAACAATTAGATGACTTAGAACGGCTTTTGGAGAAGGACAAGAAGAGGAGACAAAGCTTCCCCTGCAAGAGGAAGATTGGCAGTCGGAAAGACAGGATAAGGCCAAGCCAAAGAAACAAACCCGTGGGGGACAGGATAGGGATGGTCAGTCTTTCACTTTCAGTACAGCAAGCTTAGCGAGTTCGGCAGAAGAGATGGATAGTAAGGACTCAGAGGAGGATCTAGAGTTAAAAGTTAAAAGGATACAAGGGAAGTTGAAGGAACTTAATCCCTTTCCTCGAAGGGAGAGAGTGAAAATTAATCCTACTGTCCCTCCATACAATCCCTACTATCGGGGACATTCCCAGTGAGAATATTCTTTGTCTCCTGACTGCACTGGCCCAAAGGGTGTGCATTTTCCCAAGATGCAAGCTTACCCAGTCACAGAGGTAACAAATCAGCAGGGGCAACTCGTAAGGGAACATGTACCTCTGAGTTTTAAGGAATTAAAGCAGTTGAAGGATACGGTGCACAAGCCCCTTTTACCCTGGCTTTGGTGGAGTCATATCAATCCTCAATCTTGACCCCTGGTGATTGGCAACAGCTTTGCAGAGCAGCGCTGTCTGGGGGTGACTACTTACTGTGGAAAAGTGATTTCCATGAACGTTGCTTTGAAACAGCCCGGTTGAATGCCATAGCTGGCAGGCCTCAGATTAACATAGAAGCCCTTTCGGGCACAGGGCAGTATGCTGCCCTGGCACAGCAGATATGTATATGATGCTGGCACATACGCCCAGATTGCGACCGCTGCCCCGCAGGTGTGGAAAGCGCTGCCCAATATAGGAGCTGGGGAACAGATTTTAAAGGTGCTGCAGGGCCCCTCTGAGCCATATGTGGACTTTGTATCCAGGCTTCTGCAATTGGCCGGGAAGATTTTTGGAGATGCCCATTGTGAAACAGCTAGCTTTAGAGAATGCCAACAAATATTGTAAGGAAGCATTGAGAGGACACAAGAACAAAAGTCTTAATGACATGATCAAGGTTTGTAGGGACATAGATGGGACTCACATTCAAGCCCAGGTCATGGCAGCCACTCTCCGTCAGGGGTTACAAGGAGCTCACGGAGGGCATTTTTGAAGGGACTGCCCTAATAATAAGGGACCCGGCAAAGGCCCTGGGCCGGGTCTATGTCCCCATTGTGGGAAAGGGGTACATTAGAGTAGCGAGTGCCGGTCCAAGTGGGATAAACAAGGGTAATTCGGACCCTCTATCTCCTTGAACATTAACCCCTGAGGGAAGGGCAGCATTGAGAAAGATAGAGGTAGCCCTGCAGGGGTTATTTGTTCAACAGATAGATTATCAACTGCCTCTACAATTTTTCTCCAACGGGTGTTTTTTGGCAAAATGCTCCCCTTTATTGGGTACACTTATCTGCTTCACCTGGACGCATGGTTATTCCGTATCCTGACTTGATTTGTCAACTTTTGTGGATTTTTGCCAAAGATATGGACATTCTCTATGTTCTTATCGTGGTCAAGTTAACCAATCCTACCCACAACATAAATTGATTCCCATTTATTTTTCCCAAAATTGTTAAGCAATCACCTATACCAGGAGTCTGGCTAGTGTTTATGGATGGGGTCAAGGATGGAAGGGCTGCAGTGGTGTGTGGGGATAAAGTTGACAGTGTCACAGTCTCTGGTGCCTCTGCGCAACTGGCGGAAGAGTTACTGCACTTATTTTGGCCCTCCTCTTGTATCCATCTGATCCCCTTACTATCTATACAGATAGTGTTTATGTGGCCAATATTGTTTCCCCTTTGGAGATTGCTCCTTATGTTGGGGAGCACTCAAAAATTTCTGCTCAGTTACAAACCCTGCAGCTTTTGATACGGGCTTGCAAAGATCCTTTATTTGTAGGTCACATACGGGAGCACTCAGACCTACCTGGCCCATTAGCTGCTGGGAATCGGAGTGCTGATGAGGCCACTAAGTTTATCCTTGGGGTGTCCGAATATGATGCTGCCTTGCAATGGCATAGGAAATGCCATCTCAATGCTCAGTCCCTTAGACATAAAACACAGGGTTCTAAAGCAGAGGCTTTATCTCTAGTTTCTACCTGTCCCACCTGTGCTCCTTTCATCTATGTTCCGTCCTTGGGGTTAATCCCCGTGGTCTCCGAGCCAATGATATCTGGCAAGCTGATGTTACACATGTTGCTGATTTAGGTTCTCAACATTATTTACATGTATCAGTTGATACTTATTCTGGCCTAATTGTAGCCACATTACATACTGGAGAAAAAGCTAAACATGTTATTGAGCATCTCCTTTCAGCATTTTCCTTTATGGGAGTACCCAGACAAATAAAAACAGATAATGGCCCTGCATATTCTAGTAATTGTTTTAAAAGGTTTTGCAAGAAATGGGCTGTTATACATAAGACTGGCATCGCCTATAATCCTCAAGGACAAGCCATTGTAGAACGGGCTCATCACCATATAAAGGCTTATTTGAAAAAAAATAAAAGAAGGTGAAATATACCAGGGATGCCAGGGACCACGAGCATTACTTTCTATCACTCTTTATACCTTAAAGTTTTATTAACTGATGGTAAAGGGCATAGTGCTGTTGAAAGGCACTTTTCTGTTCCTGTCTCTGTGGAGGCCATGGTGCTTTGGAAAGACTTATCCACGGGAGCCTGGCAGCCTCCTGCCCCCGTGTTAGCCAGGGTTAGGGGGGCAGTCTGTGTTTTCCCCCTAGAAGCGGATAAGCCAATTTGGGTACCTGAACACTGGGTGTGACCAGTGCATGATCCATCCCCAGTGGAGGAGCCAAAGCAAGGGGAAGACCATGATGCTGATAATACACCTTTTGGTGATTCAGATCCTGAGAAGTCAGGCTGAGGTATCGAGGTCTCTGGTAAGAAATCCTCCAGTGCTCCTGCCGGTGAGTCTAGAAAGTCCTGTTTTCCCGGCAGTTTTTACTAATAACTGCATCCTGGGTGTTGCTGCAAGTAACATGCCACAGCAGGCCACCCTGCTTAATCTGACTTTTGATTTGCATCAAGCCTTGTGCTTTGGCAGGAATTATTCCACCTATCGCAATGATACTAATTCTTTCTTAGAATTGATAGTTTTGATTGTGTTGGATGCCAAAAGTTGGCAGTTTTGATAGTGTTGGATGTGTGACCTTGGCTAACTGGACCACAGGGGATTTTGTGAGGAATGATACTCAGGCCTCCCACCTGAGCCTTCAGAATATGTGGTATCCTTTGGATGTGGCCTCTACACGATCAAGGCCAGGGTATCTTGGACCTCAGCTGGCAGGAATTTGCTGGGGGGATTCCCAGGATACAGGGTTAAAACCTACCCTGTCTTGGAGATCCTGTGTGCGTGGAGTGCCTTGGAATTTGCAGCATCGCAATCTATCCAGCCTTTTGTGGATTTTTGGGCCACGCACCCTGGTACCCGGTAGCTTTCCCTATCATTATAGGAACCCGTTGCAAGTTTGAATTGGACAACTTTTTGATGGCCTTTATTTCTGTGGCCCCCGTGCCTGCCTAGACGCAGTCCCTCTCTTGGTCACTAATGTTACGATAGGGAATGGAACTGCCAGTTGGAATACCTCGACTCATTTTGAGATACTAAAAATACCACTGTTATAGCTTCCCCCTGTTTGATGAGTCCCTTCTTTTTTGTACTTTGGAATCATACAGAAAGGGGGTCGGGGGGGGGGAAAACCTAAATTGTTCAGTTTCTAATTGCAGCCTGAGTAATTGCTGGGATCCCTGGACTTCACATGCTTTGGTGGTGCGGATTCCCGCCTTTATGGTGATGCCAGTGAGCGCATCGTCACAAGACCAGCAGTATTCAATCCAGATGTTTAGGCAGAAAAGGGACTTTGGTATAACCGCTGCGATCATTGCTTCCATAGCCCTTGCTGCGACTGCTGCAACTGCTGCTGGTTTGGCTGTATCCCAGAATGTGCAAATGGTAAAGACTGTTAATGACCTATCAGGAAAGGTGGCTAGAGCGCTCAGCATTCAAGAGACTTTAAATGGACAAATACATTATGGATATTTGTCTGGACCTTGGAATGTTTCATTTTTTGCAACTTGCTCATATGGTGGTAGAGATTAATCAAACTTGTGTTAATCCTATTGCTGCCTATGATTTATGGAATGCCCTTGCCAATGCTACTGGTTGGGTGACCCGATGGTCGGGATCTATTGCCTTGTTAATTTTATGCCTGGGTGGGAGTGTTATCGGTCTGCTTTTGTTCTGTCGATGGTGGTGAGAGAATCACCATCGCCATGCAGCTATTAGCCAAGCATTTCTGGCCCTACAACCGCCAGATACGGCCCAGATCTGGCTTTCTATGATTTAGGGGGATGCTCAGTGATGGGCAACCTCTCCACTCGCCATGCCACCTAAGACGGGTATGGGGCACCTCTATGACAGGTATCATGGTGGGGGTTCATGAGATGACCTAAGATAGGGGTCCCTCTAAATAAATAAAAGGGAGTGAGGTGTTGGGACCTGAGTGTTTCCAGGTCCACACTGTTTTGTCAGACTAGTTCTGGATCATTGCCCTGTTGCTCACTTCCCTGTTCTTGTATCCTGAGAACGTCTTGCTCTACGGGGCCGTGGGGGGCAGCTGTGTTGAGCTGATTACATTCTTGTGGTTTTCCTGTTTTGCTGAGATCGATACATGACCCCCAGGATGGGGAAGTAGAGGTTGTATATAAGCTGTGAGAATAAAGCACGGAGAGCTCTCTCTCCTGGATGATGGAACCATTTGTCACTGAGTGCTGATTTCGAACCTGACGACCCTCTCCTGGCTCGGATGCGGCAGGTCTCTGGGAGCGTCTATTTTTTCCCTCAGAGTCATTTCTCCAAAGATGAGTCACTTGCGGGACATTTGTTAAAAATAAAAACCAGCCAGTGTGGTGGCGCACTCCTTCAATGCCAGCACTTGGAAGGCAGAGGCAAGAGGATCTCTGTGAGTTCAAGGCCAGTCTGGTCTACACAGTGGGTTCTAGGCCAGCTAGGGCAGCACATTGAGATCCTATCTCTAGACAGATGTCTGAACAGGTAAAGTGTTTGCTGCCAAACTTGATGACCTGAGTGTGGGTCCCAGGCCCCACATGATGGAAGTTGAGACCAACTTCCTCAGGCTGTTTCGACTTCCACATTCACGATGTAAAGCACACTGCTGACCCTCCTCAAACAGATAAAGTGTAGTAAAAGTTAAAAATAAAGATCCCTGGACATGCTCAAATATATTACTTCAGAATCCTTAGGAACCAGGCCTGGAACCTGCCAGCTTACTGCTAAACTTGGTCATTCTTCAGCACACTGAAATCTGGGGATAATCCACTAAAGAGAGCAATCTGAAGAAACTTATTTGAGCCCAAGGAATTCATCAACAGTTTGCGGGGCTTATGGGTAAAGGTACTGATGGATTCCAGTGTCAATAATTTAGAACGAGCCATGGGTGACATCCTTCACTAACTGGAACTAGTTATACCCCAGAAAGTATTCAATAACCAACTCTTTCCATTGTAACTTCCTAGGGGGAAGTATCACTCAGTTACATTTTAATACGAACTAATACTCTTAGCATCATTTTCTTAAGATAAGAGAATGAACTTAACATTTAAGAGAACCAGTAAAAAAAAATTGGAACATAAGTATGTGAGACTTTTTCAGCCCTGGGGTGACAGACAGACAGCATGAACTAAAATCAAGTGAATATACAGCACCAAATTATAGCAGCTGCAAGAGAGCAAGGGAATGGTGTGTGTGGGGGGTGAACTTACCTGACACAGATCCCTTCCATGAGCTCTTGGAAGGCCTTCATGACATTTCAACTTAGTCCTGACCCCACAAGGTAAAGAACCAAAGGACCTTAGAAACAAAACTGAGATCTATAAAAAGCAGACATTGTGTTTTAAGACCCCAGCATCAGCTCCTAGCAAGTAATGTCTAGTCTGCCAGCATTATGCACATTGTGAGATTTCTAGTCTCTCCATGTCCGGCAGTCATTCCTCCTAACAAATCCCATCTCATATTTACACATCAATGCAAGTACATGTGTGCACACATACACACATTGATGAAGTCCTGTCTGTTGCACATGACATAACATACCCACACATACATACTGATAGTCATTTGTGATGTACATGGTATAAGTCATGTATGTTTGTGTCATTTAGCAAATAATATGATAGTCCTCTATCATAAATGACATGCTCCAAGATGTATTTTGTTGTATTTTTTTAAATCCTGATTTGGTTTCTCTTGAGAACCTTGAATGACTCATCACCTTACACACTTTTTCCTGTCAGAGCAGAGGTGGAAGGGGCAGGATGGGGTGAGGCTCTGGAATGAAAGGAGCACCCACGAGTTTCATGCTGCCTTGGACGGTGGACGAGGAGGGCTCACACAAGGTCCCGGGAGCTCCCTGCACTGGCAGAGCACTGGAGTTCTCGGGAGTAGGGTGATTGTTCCGTTTCCAACTGAGCTCCCAGCGCCCGGCTGACCCTGCTGTGCTCTCCAGATGCTCTGCCACCCTTCTCAGCGTCCCCCATCTGAAGAGCTTACATGGGTGACAGGCAGCAGCTGCAGTGAATCTTTATGATGGACTTGGCTGCTGGGAACCCAATGTGTACACTCTCTTTGCTGGATCCCTGCTCAGACTCCGCTCCCCTATTTCTTCTCCAGATTAATTTTCCCCCTAAAAACTGGAGTTTTCGTTACTGAAGACTCATACAGATACACATGAACACACCTGGACACACCACATACACAGACACACACAAAGAGACACACATATATATACACAAATACCCTCTCCCCCACAGACACACACTGGCACACAGACAGACAAACAGACACACACAAATACCCACACAGACACACAGATACCCACACTGACACACAGGTCAGTCCATAGCATTCACATCAGACAGTTCAACTTTTGTGACTCCATATCCAGAGTCCTCTTCTGGCTTCTGTAAACATCCTCACATACGCAACTGCACATCTCATGTGCATGCACATATCACACACATACAATATTAAAATGGCAGTGTCTACCTCATGCTGGCTTACAGTGGAGGAAAAGGGCAAAGGTCAGTGTAAGAGATGTTGACAAATGAGAAAGTCTGTGACTAGATCGTTCACCACACTACTCATCCAGTCCTCAGTGTTTTCAGCTCCACACTCCCCGTCCTACCCCAGAGCAATGCTATCGAGAGGTGGTGAGGCCTGATGGGAATCTTTAGGTCATTGGGGCATGCCCTTGGAGGATGGCTGGACCACACTTCTCTTCACCTTCTTTTTTCTCTTCCGGCCATGAGATTGGTGGTTTTGCTATTTGAGGGCTTCTGCCAAAGTCCTTAGAATGGGGACAATCGATCATGGGCTGAAAGCTGCAGAAGGCAAGAGCAAACATTTCTTTTTGTTCTGGGGCTGAAAGTCAATGCTCTGTCTTCAGATGAATTCACCGAGAGGAGATCCCTGCTCTGCAGTATTTTACATAGCACACTGCATCACTTAGCCATTCAAATGTGCTGGACAAGATGTTTATTCCTGCTTTGTAGTGTGCTGTTTATATAGTGCACTAGAATTCTCTCTTTTAAAAGTACAGTTGTGGAGAATCCTCCACCTATGGAAATAATTCCCACCTTGTCATTTATAATAATTTAAAAATTGGGAAGAGGACTTCCAGGTAAGATGGTGGATTAGAAACTGCTGCCATGTGACCTAATGAAACAGAAGACTCAGAACAAGAAACCACAGATTCTTTCTCTTAGAGAGGAAGAACTGAAGAAAACAAGCCTAGATGAGAGCATCTCTGAAGAGAAGCTTCCAGCGGGCACCCAGGCATACTACACCGCTCGTGCTGGCCACGGTCAGCAGCAATGCCAGGGCAGCACTCTCTTCTTCCTGGCACTATAGCCACAAGAGAGCCAGAGAGCCACTGACCAGACTGACCAGACTACAGATATAGCCAGAGGTAGACACGCCACGGGTAGACCGATGGCAGACCGGTATAGGCTGTGCAGATGGAGGCAGAATGTGGCATGGGATCTGAAGCGGAGACTTTCTACAAGTGCCCTGGATTGCACAACCTAAGAAGGAAACAGCTTTGCCACTGCCTTGATGAGTGGCAAACGGGACATAGGAAGTGCTCTGGAAAATCTCCTGATTGGCATGGATAAAGACAATAGGTGGGTAGAGACTCTGCAGAAACGCCAGTAGGTGGACCTTCCATCCCCCCAATGGCCCCAGTCACAGAAAGCCCACAGGCAAAGAATGATTCCCCAAACCAGAGGCTAGGAATTGGAGGGCAGAGTTTTCAGACTAAGGGATTTCAACAGAGAGTAGAAGCCCAAACAGAAAGCTCTTGGCAGGAAGGGCTTCCCATCTGTGGGCAGCTGCAGTGGACAACCAGGGAGCATGTAGAAGCCACATGCATCCCAAGGAGGAAGAAACTGAGACTAGAATTCTCCATATTGTCTTTATTTTATTTACACTTTGAACTTGAGTTTCTTAGCTGTTTTGTTTTAGATTATGTCTGGTTTGAACAGGCATTCTTGCCTATTTGATCTGTGCACCTACTGTACACTGTCTGCTCTGTGTATGTACTGTACACTGTCTGCTCTGTGTATGTACTGTACACTGTCTGCTCTGTGTATGTACTGTGCACTGTCTGCTCTGTGTGTGTACTGTACACTGTCTGCTCTGTGTGTGTACTGTACACTGTCTGCTCTGTGTACGTACTGTACATTGTCTGCTCTGTGCAATTAAATGAAAAGCACAATGGAAAACATCAACAACCGAATTTGCCAAGTAGAAGAAAATATATGAGGATGGAGGACAGGACTGAGAAAATACTACATTAAAAGCATTAATAAAAATGGGACTGGGGAGTTGGGCAGGGTGGCTCATGCCTATAATTCCATCACTCAGAAGGCTGAGGAAGGAAAATAGCTGTGAGTTTGAGGTCTGCATGGGCTATTTAGTGAGTTCATCACTAGTCTGAGATAGAGAACCTTTCTCATATAACTCCCAAAATAAATGAACAAAAATAAGTAAACAAATATAAATATGATGGAAACATTTAAGAACAGGGATATGAGCAAAAGATCAAACCCAAAATATCACAGGATGAAAGAAAGGGCTCAGAAAATGCTAAAGGATGGAGGATACAATCAATGAAATTGTAGCATAAATTTCTTTCCAGTTAAAAAAGAATAAAAAAGGACAAGCAAAAATAACAGGTGTCTTAAACTCTAAAAAACATGTAACTAGGAAAGAACATCCCTATGACATAGTCAACATGCAAAATACAAAATAAAGGAACAATGTTTAAAGCTGTAAAGGAAAATCCCAACAAAGACAAACAACAGAATGAGCAACTCCCAATCAGAAAAGTAGAGAATGATACACTCTAAGTTCTAGAAGAAGCTAACCAAAATATAGCAATACCCAACAGTTATCTTTTTAAAATTAATGCAAAATAAAAACATCTCAGACAATCACAAAACAATGCAATTCATGACAGTCACACCATCAGTATAAAAAAAATCCATAAAGGAATCCTATACATAGAGGAAGAGGAGAGACAGTCTCATTCACAAAAACACAGGGAAGAAGAGGAAAGACAGTCTCATTCACAAAAATACAAGAAAGAATACATTTTCTTGAGAGGATTAGATAAACAAAGGAGCGACTGGTAAAAATCCATGACATTCAACACTGTAATCCACCACATACTAATAAGGAAGGAGAAAAAGAAGCCATAATAATCCAACCAACTACAAAAAATAACCAAGAGCATAGTAAAAAGGAAACACATCTCAACAATAACCTTAAATGCAAACAACAACTGCTTGCCACCTTAAAGAAGTGGATGACTTGACTATGCTAGGAAATAATATACAACCATTTATTGTATTCAAGGAACACACCACACTAGCAAACACACCCACAGATTTAGAGTCCAAGGATGGGCATCAACCTACACAGCAGGTAGGACCGAGAAACAAGCTGGTTCAGCATCCTAATACCAAGCAAAGGAAATTTCAGACCAAAACTAGTGAGGAAAAAATAAAGAAGACTACTACATATTCACAAAGTGAAAAAAAATGACCAAGAAGATATGAAAATTGTGAATATTTATGCCTCAAATATTGGGGCTACCAATAAACACTAAAAGGCGGATGATTCAGATAGGTCTTGATAAGATATTAATAGTAGATTTCATGTCCTACTCTCGTCATTAGCTAGGTTTCCCAAACTAAAAAAAAAAAAATCAACAAAGAAACTTCATAGCAAAGTTATCCCACAAGTCGACTGGATTTAACAGCTGTTTGTGGGATATTCCACCCAACAGACATGGAATACATATTCTTTTAAGGTCCTTGGGAATCTTCTTAAAAATGTATCACATTATAGGCCACAAAGCAAGCCTGAACCAATTCAAGAGAATCAAAATAATGCTCTATATCTTATCAAATCAGAGTGGTATAAAACATTTATTTTACTGAAGAAATAAGAAAGGAAATTCAAATATACCTAAGATTATATGAAAATGAAAGCACAACTTATTAGAACTTTTAGAATGCATCTAAAATAGTTCTAAGAGAAAAGTTTATAGTTGCAATCCCTTATACTTAAAAAAATTCAGCTGGGCAGTGGTGGCACACGTCTTTAATCTCAGCACTTGGGAGGTAGAGGCAGGTGAATTTCAGTGAATTCAATGCCAACCTGGTCTACAGAGTGAGTTCCAGGACAGCCAGAAATGTTACACAGAGAAACCCTGTCTTGAAAAAAACTCCAAAAAACAAAACAAAACAAACAAACAAACAAAAAACTCAGAGTTAGCTAAAATAAATAGCCTAATGATGCACTTTAAGGTCTTAGAAAAACCAAGAATAAATCAAGTCCAAATGCAATAGACAGGGAAAAAAATGATAAAGATAGTGGCATAAATTTATGAAATGGAGACTAAAAATGATACAAAATTAATAAGACTTGTTTATTTGTAAAAAAAATAAGTTAATCAAATCCAGCTAAACTAACCAAAGGAAAGAAGAAAGACTCAATTTAATAAAAGTAGAGGTGAAAAACGAAAAGAAATGTCAGCCAGGCTTGGTGGCGCATATCTTTAACCCAGCACTCGGGAGGCAGAGGCAGGGGCAAGAGGATCTCTGTGACTTTGAGGTCAACATGGTCTACAAAGCAAGTTCCAGGACAGCCAGCACTGTTACACAGAGAAATTCTGTCTTGAAAAGAAAAACAAACAAACAAAAAAATATGTTACAACAGACCCCAATGAAATTCAAAGATTTCTTAAGAAATATTTTTGGAAAACTTTTATTCCAAAAGACTGAAAAATTTAGAAGGAATGGATAAATCCCTAAATACATATGAATTACCAAATATAAACCAAATTATATAATCAGTGTACATAGACTTAAGCAATGATACTGAAGTAGTAATTAAAAGTCTCTCTATAAAGAAAAGCCCAATATATGGCAAATTGAATTTTACCAAATTTTAATTTTTTTAAAGTTAGGAATATGTCTGTGTGTATGTACATGTGTGTGCAAATGCCCAGAAGACACAGGAATCAGCGTTCTCTTGAACTAGAATTACAGGCAGTGGTGACATGTGTGCTAGGAGCTGAATTTGTTTCTCTGCATTAGCAACATGTGCTCTTGATCACCAAAACATCTCTCTAGCCCTCACCAGACTTTTGAGAATGTCCTAATTAATGCCAGTACTTCTCAAACTGTTAAAATAGACATAGAAATGCTACCAAACTCACATTACCCTGACTCTCAAACCATATATGAACAAACAAAAAATAAAACTAAAGACCAATTTTCTGACTAATAGAGACACAAAAATTCTCAACAAATTATTTGCAAACCAATTTGAGAAAACATTAATGACCAGGTTGGTTTAGTCATAGGGATGCAAAGACAGTTCAATAGATGTTAATCAATAAATTTAATGCAATATATAATGCATTTAAAGATGAAAATCACAGGATCATTTCAATAGACACAGAAAATGGTCTTTAACAAAGTTAAACATCTCTTCATAATAGAGGTTCCAATGAAACTTACAAGAGAAGGAACGTATCTCAACATACTGGATGGCAAACCTATAATCAACATGATCCTAAATGGGAGGAAACAGCATTTCCTCTAAAATCTGTAATGTGACAAGGTTGCCCATTTCAACTTTTATTATTCAATGTACTGTTCAAGATATTGGCTATTTAATTCCACATTTAAAAGACAGAAGAACTTCAGCAGAAAATTCTCATAACTGATGAACATTTTCAGCAAAGCAGCAAGATATAAAATCAATATATAAAAATTAATAGCTTTTCAATATACCTATAACAAGAAGAAAACAAGGTGAAAAAATTACCTAGGAATAAACCTAACCACGGAGGTAAAAGATCTGTGCAATGAAAACTTAAAACACCAACAAAAGAAAATGAAGAAGACACTAGAGATGGGAAGACCTTCTGTGCTCATGGATCAGCAGAATGGTTATGTTACCAATAGCAATCCATAGATTCAGCACAGTCCCCATCAAAATTCCAATGACATTCTCCACCAAGCTGGGAAAATAATCTTTAAAGTCATATAGAAAAACAAAAGACTCCTAATAGACAAAATAATCGTGAGAAGCAAGAGAAATGCTGGAGGCATTACAATTCCTGGTCCCTAATTATACTATAGAACTCTAGTGACAGTGGGGACTAAGAAGCCAGACTCCTTTTAGACAGCTGCTTGTCTATCATTCCCTAGACTCCAGGGCCTAGAGTATGGACTGGAAACTTTTTCTATAAATGGCTATACAATAAATATTCTATACTCTATAGGCCATATTGTCATTGTCACAATGATTTCTCCAGAGAATGAAAGCATTGACAGACAGACAATGAGACCAAAGAGGCAGGGGGCCTTTACCTAGGGACTCAGGGGCATCCCTAGATCTCTACCTCTGGCAAAGTATAGGCGTGTGGATGGCCAAATGGGAAACTATGGTGTCCAGTGCCAGGTGATGTGGGATTTCCCTCTGTATGCTGTGAATGTGTTTTGTTACCATTGGTTAATAAAGAAGCTACTTTGGGCCTATGGCAGGGCAGAATAGAGCAAGGCAGAAATTCCAAGCAGAGACAGAGGAAAAAGAAGGCTGAGTCAGGGAGATGCCACGTAGCTGCTGAAGGAGACAGATGCCGGAGGATCTTACCGTAAACCATGAGCCTCATGGCAAAACACAGATTAATAGAAATGGATTAATTTAAGATGTAAGAGCTAGTCAATAAGAAGCCAGAGCTAACAGGCCAACCATGTTGCAATTAATATGGTTTCTGTGTTATTATTCAGGTCTGGGCAACAACAAGCTGCCTCTGTCTACAGGTAAAGACTCATATGTGTGTCTCAATAGCTAGAACTCAGCTCCTGGCCCCTCACCCACAGCTCCAGGATAAGGTGAGAGATAGTCTACCTGTGTTTCCAAGAGGAAAATTGAAAAGGAGAGGTCTGGTAAGTCTGTGGTTTTGTCTTTGCCTCAGTTTGCCTTTCCCCTCACACCCTCCCTTTCTGGTGTGTAGAATACATCCAAACCTTCCCACAATGGGGCAACCCTGAATCCCAAATGGCCCTTGAATCCCCCTTAAGGTCTAGGAAGCCCTGGTGGTAAATATTCCCTCCATCATGGTTGCAAATTATCCACAATGAAAATGTCTATTTAGAAAGTAAAAGATCTTCAAAACAAAAGAGGACACTGAGACAGAGAGTGTTCCTTGAGGCTACAAGATTTATTTAATGCAAGGACAGACAGATGAACTAATAGCAGGGTGGAGGGTGGCTAATGAGAGGAAATCTCGGCCCACATGGCAGAAGTAGGAGTTTCGTATACTTCCCAAGGAGGGGAGGTGGTTTCGCAGACAAGAGGCAGGGAAGGGGTGGAGAGCAGGATATGTGGGCACCAATACTCCCTTTGATGTAAACCTCTTCCCCAAGTGAGAGGTCCTACAACCAGTGACTCACAGACAAAGGCAGAGCGCTGGTCCCTGTCTGTGAGAGGGGAAGGGCTGCAGGCTATGGCCTGAACAGCTGATTTTAACATTAACTGCTTACAGAAAAGATAAGAATGAAGACACAAAGGAGACCCTGGTCCATGAGTTAAAATCCCTCTAGAATGCTCTTGGACCTAATCACTCCCCTCAACCCAGTTTTCCCAATCTCTGCCTCTGGAGGGAACTTTGATCCATCATCTCCTTTGGCCATATCTGCAGAAGGGGCTAGGAAGCACTGCCTCCTAGCCCCCACGAGGGGCTCCTAGATTTATAGATTGTTTTCTGCTAAGCCAAGTGCTCAAATGCTATAATTTTAGCATTCAGGGTTGTCAGGTCCTCAGTGGCAAAATTATTCCAAAAATTTAAAAAGCTTCTAGTTAGTCCCTGTGTGCTGACCACACCAAAGTCCCTGACTGTGAGGATTTTTGAATTTGTTATTTCCTTTGCTTCTTCATCCTATCGCCAGCACCGCCACCACTTGTGTGGGTCACCTATTTTTTGTTTGCTTGGGTTTGTTTTTATTTTTGTTTTGTGTGATCACTTAGGAACCCAAGGGTTATCTTAAGCTTGTCAAGCTTATGTTAACTCAGCTTGACAGAGTTTAGGCTCACAAAGAAACAAACCCCTGGGAATGGCTGTGGTGGTTTTCCCAGACAGATGTAATTGGGATAAGAAGACCACACTTGGATGTGGGATTGCATTGTTCTACACACTGGGATCAGAAGAAAGCAGCCAGATGGTCAGTGCTCATTTCTTGGGGCTTCCTAGATGTGGCAACAATGTAACTGGCTTCTTTTTTTTCCCCCATATTCTTTTATTTTTCCATTCAAAAAAAAAAAAGAAGAGCTACATTTCCTCCTCTTCTCCCAGTCCCCTCCCGCTCCCCCCTCCCGCTGCTTCCTTAAAAGAGGGCATGGTGCCCAGCCCTGTGGGAAGTCCAAGGCCCTCCCCCCTCCATCCCGTCCTAGGAAGGTGTGCATCCAAATCGACTAGGTTCCCGAAAAGATAATACATGAAGAGGAGATAGGTCTTAGTGTTATTGCTGATGGCTTCTCATTCTCTCATTGGTAGCCACATTTAGAGAGTCCAGCTTGATCACATGCTCCTTAAGTCCCAGTCCAGCTAGATTTGGTGAGCTCCCATTAGATCAGGCACACTGTCTCAGTGGGTGGACCAACCCCTCGCGGTCCCGACTTCCTTGCTCATCTTCTCCAACCTTTTGTTCTTCGACCGGACCTTGGGAACTCAATCCATTGCTCTGGTGTGCATGTGGGTCTCTGTCTCTATCTCCATCCATCGGATGAAATTTCTATGGATGTGATCAAGATATTCATCAGTGTGACTATGGGACAATGATAGTTCTGGCACCCTCTCCTCTGCTGCCCAAGGACCTAGCTGGGGACATCCCTGTGGACACCTGGGATCTCCTCTAGAGCCAAGTATTTTGCCAGTCCTAAAATGACTCCAATGATGTAGATATCTTATTCCCTTCTCCAATATCCACCTTTCCTCCATCTCCACCCTCCCACACCCCCAAGCTCTCCTCAGTCCTTCCCTTCTCCCTTCTCCTTCCCCTTCTCCCCCGCCCCCCTACTCCACCTCTATCCCCACCCCTGTATTCCCACCTTTTCCCCGGCAATCCTGTTCGCCTCCAATTTCCAAGAGGATCTATACATGATTTTCTTTGGGTTCACCTTGCTATTTGGCTTCTCTGGGCTTATGAG
>PVIU01015635.1:0-47591 GCA_004026605.1 Ondatra zibethicus
GAGAGCAGTTCATGAAGCTGGGTTGAAAACAGGCTTGGATCCGTGACAGGACAATGACACTGGGAGGGAGCTATAGAAGCACAGGGTGGTCTCTGAGGACCCTTGGTTTCACTTTAGACCATTTAACTCTGTGCATGGAGGGCCTTAAGGCTGAGGCGTAATCTTTGGCAGTGTTCTGGCTACCTCTGTAAGACTCTTTATATTGTTGTTGGGAATGAGTTAATAATCAATCCAACATACCAGTGACTCTGCCTTCCACATTCAGGAGCTGTAGCACACACATGCCCACACTCATGCACACAGGCACATAGAATGAACACATATAATGAAAAATAAATAAAGAAGACCAGGTATGGTGACCCCTACCTTTAATCTAAGCACTCAGGAGGCAGAGGCAAAGGGATCTCTAAAGGTTTGAGCCCAGTCTGGTCTACATAGTGAGTTCCAGGACAGCCAGTACTACATAGAGAGATCCTGTCTCAAAAAAAAAATAATAAATAAATAAAAGAGTTCAAAGCTGGCCTTGCCTAAGTAGTGAGTCTGAGTCCAGGCTGGGCTGCATTAGATCCCATCTCAGAAAACAAAAGAAAGGACCCTTAAACCAGACATAGCAGTACAAGTCTGTGGTGAAGCAAATTACTGGCTGGCCTTGAACTTGAAGAGAGCCACCTGCTTCTGCCTTCTGAGTGCTGGAATGAAAGGTTTGCACCACCATGCCTGCATTAACATCTTTGTTTATTCTATTTTATTTTATTTTATTTTGAGACAGGGTCTCTCTGTGTAACTCTGGCTCCTGGAGCTCGCTGTCTAGACCAGGATGGCCTTGCACTCATGGAGATCCACCTACCTTTGCCTCCAAAGTGCTGGGGTTAAAGGCATGCACTACCTCCTCCTGGCCTGCTTTTTGTCATTATGAACATCTTCTGAGGCATAAGTAGTTCAGCGGTGGTTGTGGGTTTACTAATTAAAACCTGCTAGCATTAGCAGGGCATGATGGCATACACTTTTAGTCCCAGCACTGTGGAGGCAGAGGCTGGCAGATTTCTGTAAGTTTGAAGCTAGCCTCATATTGTCATCAACATATACAGGGACATGAATCTCTGAATATGAAGTTTTCTTTGTGAACATAAACTGATCGCAGACTGGCAAAATTACCACTGAAACCTGCTGGACTCAAGAAAATTCCATGATACAAAGACAACTAGATTAAAGGCTGCATACCAAGTAAAGTAAACACCCTGACCATTCAGGCTCACCAGCAAATCTAGCACTGGTCCCAAAAACCTAGCATTCCCAGGACTCATGGGATTTCATCTTTTGCTCTCAAGACATTAATAAAACTCAACTCAGATGGCATGCGGGACACAATATGATAGTCTATTATCATGGACATGTGTGGATTTGGGGGTAAGTTACGCCATAGGTCATTTCAAAATGTAATAGCCTTCTAGAAGTTTCATGTCACCACCCTGTAAGAGCCATGTTTAAATTAAGTACATTTACGAGGGGAGGGACCAGGACTGGAGGTCTCAGTGGGTAAGAGACTTGCTGCTTTTCTGGAGGACCCAAGTTGGGTCCCAGCACTTACGTTAGGCGGTAGCTCTTGTAATGACAGCCTCAGAGGACCCAATGCCCTCTTCAGACCACTATGGAAACCATATGCACATGGACATACATAAAAGCAAAATAAACATTTCCTAGACAGGGACCAGACACTGAAGGACTCTAAAAGGATCAGTGTTGTTTGTGGAGACGGGGGGGGGGGTCTATGGCCCAAGCTTGTCCTGAGCTTTAAGCATTCCTCTGTGCTCGGCCTCCCTACTGTTGTCATAACATCTTTTTATTTCCTTTATTATGTAACTTCCTGTCTGAGCTTTTAAATTCTTCTAATTATCCCTCCAGTTAAGGAAAAGGCTTTTATTGCATCATGATCCAGATCTAATTTTATTAAGTGACTTAAACCTTTTGACATTTTTTGACAAACTTTCCCAAGATCAAATCCTCCATCTAAAATCCCTTTGACCTTGAACTGAGAGTCCCAGAACTTCTCAAGAGAATTATGAAAGACTAATGATAAGCTAATTAGCCTTATTGTATATGTTGGAAAGCTTTGTCAAATAAGAAATGATGCTTTAAAAGCCAGAAACAGTGACATAAACCCTATCATCCTAGTACTTGTGAAGTAGAGGCAAGAGAATAAGGAGTTCAAACTCATCCTCAGCTACACAGAAAGTTCTGGGCCAGCCTGGGCTATACGAGACAATGACAAACATTGCCTGGTGATAAAACATTTGCCTAGCATGCATGGCATTCTGGTTCAATTCCCTGCATCAAATTAACTAGGCATAACAGTTTAGTACCTAATCCCAGCATTTAGAAGGTGGGTGAATGGATCAGGAATTCAAGGTCATCCTTGGGCAGCTGGCAAATTTGAAGCCAGACTGAACTACATGACATGGGGTGGGGGAAGGCAAGAAAATCATGAACGGGGAAAATGAAGCTCACCAAATTCTGTTCTTGGACTAGCTGAGGTAACATTTATTTTCATTGGTATGGTTAAGTGTAGAAAGTGATTTCTTTTGTTTGTGTTCTGAGACAAGATTTTAGACTATGGTCCCAGATGGCCTGGAACATACACATAGCCCCAGCTGGCCTCAAACTGATGGCCATCTTCTTGCCTTCATTTCCTGAATTGCCGGGATTGTATGTATGAACCTGCCACTGTGCTCAGGATCAATTGATTTTCAAGTTAAGTCAAGCTCACTTGCTTGTTTCCTTTTTCAAAAATTTATATTTTTATTAGGCCCACTATAATGGCACATGCCTTTAAAATCCCAGCACTCAGGAGTCAGAGGCAGGTGGGTCTTTGCACGTTTGAAGCTAACCTGTAGCACGAATTTTAACTGGTGTTAATAATAAAAACCCAGAGTCATATATTAGGGGTGAAAGCTGAGAGATCAGAGAAGCAGAGCAGCCAGCCACTAGAGAGTTCTACCAATGCTCAGACTGAAGAGGCGATCCTATCTCTATGAATCTTCAGACTGCATACTGTCTCTACCAAACCTCTTTGGTTTTTTGAGACAGGGTTTCTCTGTGGCTTTGGAGTCTGTCCTGAAACTAGCTCTGTAGACCAGGCTGGTCTCGAACTCACAGAGATCCGCCTGTCTCTGCCTCCCGAGTGCTGGGATTAAAGGCATGCACCACCACTGCCCGGCTACATCTGCATTCTTGTCTCCTCCCACCTTATATTCCTCTCTTTTCCCAGTCATATCACTCCCATCCCCACTTCCCTAGTGCTGGGATTAAAGGCATGTGATCCCAAGTGCTGGGGTCACCTTTGTGTGAGCTCTATTTCTCTTTTAGACAAATTCAATCTTGTGTAGCCCAGGCTGGCCTTGAACTCATAGAGATCCGTCTGCCTCTGTTTTCTGAGTGTTGGGGCTAAAGGTGTGTGCCACCACTGCCTGGCCTCTATGGCTAACTAGTCACTTAGCTCTGCAGTCTGATCTTCAGGCAAGCTTTATTTGTTAACTTACAAACAAAATATCTCTACACAAGCCTGGTATACATAGCAAGTTCCTGGACAGCCCCTGCTACATTGAGAGACCCTGTCTCAAAACAATAAGAAGAAAAATAGCAGAGTATTGGCATTAAATTCTCTTGAACTCTCTGCCTTTCCTCTGGAGCCCTGGGATTACAATGAGCCCTAGCATATCTGGCTGGCTATCAGTAGATGTTCAGATGTTAAGCCAATCTTGCATTCCTGGTGGACATTCAACCCTTAATCCGATCTTAAATTCTTGTTTGTCATTTATATACCTGGTTAGAAAAGATCACTGGGTGTGCTGGTGCCTGCCTTTAATCCAGCACTTGGAAGTAGAAGCAGGTGAATCTCTGAGTTGGAGGATAGCCTGGTCTACAGAGCCAGGTATAGTACAGCCAGAGCTACACAGAGAAACCCTGTCTTGAAAAAACGAAAGCAAAAAAAAGAAAGACATAGAAAGAAAAGGTAGAGATATGGGGTTGGCAGGAGAAGAATGGAGACACCATTGGCCACGGGGTGGGTGATTACATTTTACTATTTTTAAAATATTTATTATTTGTTTTTATGTGCGTGTACCTGAGTGTATGTATGTGCACCACATGTACAGATAGAAAGAGGCATCAGATCCCCTGGAACTGGAGTTACTGACAGTTGTGAGCCATCATGTGGATGCTGGGAACCAAACCCAGTTACTGTAAGAACAGTCAGTGCTGAGCCATTTCACTATTTTCCCCAACTGTATACAGATTACCCAATTGTGAAAGTGACTGTATTACACAAAGTCTTTCACTTGGATGTGTGTCATCATGAGATATCTTATTGGAATATTTCCTTTGAGAAGCTTGGGAATGGAGCCCAGGGCCTCAGGTGTGCTGGCAGAGACTTCTACCACAGAGCCACACCCCATCCCTGCTTTTGCTATTCTAAAATCTAAAACCAAGTCTAAAAGGATCGACTTCTAAAAAGCTAGACAAAATTGGTCCAGGGAAACTGAGGGCTGTCAAAATGGTTTGGCAGGTAAAACGACCAGCCTGGCAACCAGATTTGAGCTCAGGAACCCATGTAAAGGCAGAAGGTACAGGATGTCCTATGAGCTCTATTCATGTGCAATGACACTCTTGCCACCCCCACCCTACAGCCTTTTGCCTTGCACAGCACACGCAGTTGATGTTTGAGATAGGATCTCACTATGTAAACAAAGACGGCCTTGCATTTACAGGTCCACTGGCCTTTGCGTCCTGAGGGCTGGAACTGGGTGCTTCTGCCACCACACTGGACAATTTAAAGAGAAGAAAGAGAGTCAGAAACTGCAATAACTAAATCAGATGTTAAAGGTAACTCCCTGCTTACACTTTCAGGCTCAGACGCTGTCCAGGTGATTTTTCTACACATGGGGATAACAGATAATTAGGAACGGTTGTTCTAGTCAAGCTGCGAGCTGAATCTCAGCAAGGCTGAGCAGTGAGGTTAGAAGGCAAGGAGACTTTATCATTCAAGTTTGACCTTTAAACAGTCTTTATCCAGTAGCAGCGGCTGACATCCAGCAGAATGTGAGTGTGAATATAACAATGCCCTGTCTGAGCTGGGCAAGTGGTGGGCACACGCCTTTAATCTCACTCAGGAAGTAGAGACAGGTAGATCTCTGTGAGTTTGAAGCCAGCCTGGTCTACAGAGTGAGTTCCAGGACATCTGCAAAGCTTCAAAGAAACCCTGTCTCAAAACACCAAAAATAAATTAATTAATAAGCAATGCCCTGTCTGAAACAAACCAAGAGACCGTAAAGTTGACAGTGGCTACATGGATTGCCATTCTGTAGTGTGGATATGGCTATCTTCATAAAACAGTTTCTCTGTGGAATATTTTTACCATTTTGATGTCAAAGAATGATAATTTAAGGTTTGGGGATTTTCTTATTTATTTACGATTATGTATAAGTGTTTTGCCTGCATTATGTTTGTATGTATGTATGTATGGATGGATGAATGGTTGGAGGGATGGATGGTGGGATGGATAAATGGATGAATGAATGGTTGGAGGGATGTATGTATGTATGTATGGTTGTATATTGGGTGTGTCTGGTACCTGCAGAAGACAGAAGAGGGAGTCAGATCCCCTGGAACTGAAACTATGAAAGCCATGTGAGTGGTGGGAACTGAACCTGGGTCTTCTTGGAAGATTGTCAAATGCTCCTTACTAAGCCATTTCTCAGTACCTATTTCTATTTAAAGGAATCGTTTTCTTTTTCTTTTTTTCTATCAAATGATTCCAACTCAGGCTTGGCATAAAGTACCTTTACCTGCTGTGCCATCTTCCTGGCCCTGTTGTTTTAGACAGTCTCGTGTAACCCAGGCTGGCCTCTCACTATGTAGTTTAGCCTGGCCTCAAACTCCTAGGCCTCTAGATTTCACACACCAAATGTTGGGACTACAGGCCTGTACCTCCATGTCTGGTATTTTTTGGTTTTGTTTTGTTTTATTTTTCAGTCTATGCAGAGAAACAGAACAAACCCTGTGCTGTTTCTCTGTTCTGTGGAGCTCATTCAGTGGGAGGTGTCTGTGTTTGTGGAGTGAATTCACAAATGGCCCTTGAATTTCACTGAGTATTTCCCTTTCAACCACTTAATACAAAGAAAAACGAAATAATGACAATCAAGTAACTTGCATATCTGAAAAGTACAGATTTAGAATTGGTGGTAATATTTTTTTTTTTTTTTTTTTTTTTTTGGTTTTTCGAGACAGGGTTTCTCTGTGGCTTTGGAGCCTGTCTTGGAACTAGCTCTGTAGACCAGGCTGGTCTCGAACTCACAGAGATCTGCCTGCCTCTGCCTCCCGAGTGCTGGGATTAAAGGCGTGTGCCACCACCGCCCGGCCTGATGTTTTTTATTTTTTTATTTTTTTAATAAATAGACAAAACAAATTTAATACATTGACAAAATCTATTAATTTAGGGAAACCAAACAATATACTGAAAATCCTCTAGATGACATGAGCAACTCATATTTACATTGACAAATGAGAAATTCCAAACACTGTTTCTCAAACTTTTCAGTCCATCAGTATTGTTTCTGAGCCCATTATGTTTGAACCTAACATTTGGACCTAAAACCAGTTCCTTGCTGTGTTGGGTCAGAATGACATTAAAAAAACAAAACAACAACAACAAAAAAACCATCGTGCTGTGGCTGGAGAGACGGCTCAGTGGAAAAGAGCACTGGCTGCTCTTCCAGAGGACTTGTATTCAATTCTCACCACCCACATAGCAGCTGACATCTGCCTGTACCACCAGTTTTAAAGAACCCAACACCTTCACACAGACATACATGCAGTCAAAACATGCGTGCACATTAAATAAAAATAAAGAAACTAATAAATATATAAAACATTGCTGAGTGGTGTGGTACACACCATTGATCCCATTACATGGGAGAGAGAGGCAAGTAGATCTCCAAGTTTGAAGCCAGCCTCGTATACAGAGTGATTTCTAGGACAGCAAGGGCTACAAAGAGAAACCCTGTCTCCAAAACTCAGTACCAGCCAACCACCCAAACACCCATGAAATGTACCACTATAGCATTGTAGGAGAGAATGGTGCATCGCCTGTGTCAGGGATGTCTGCGTTTCTCTCTTAATGCATTTGTTTGTTTGCTGAGTTTATCTTGAGCTACGTGATTCTTGTTTATGGTCAGATTTAGGATTCTTCCAACATGTATGTAAAGCCATTAAGGAACATTAAGATCCATATTCTTAATTTCCTCTTTAGATGTGCTCAGCAACTTGCACTCTGATGCCTTTTTCAACAGTTGCTCAAAAACCATGTTTTGCATGTAAAAAATGTATCCACTGTGAAGCTTGTTCTCCTGAATCAAAGCTTTGGAGTCTCAGACACTTGGACATTGAACAGGAGCCATGCTGGCCTTTGAAAGTCATATATATTGCTTGCATAATGGTCTTAATTTTGGAGTTCCCAAAATGGCTTTCAATGCTGACAAGTCTGCAGTTCTGAGGAGCATGTCCCATTGCCACAGTTTGACTCAGCAACATCTGTGTTGTCTCTTCATGCAACATTGTTATTTTTAGGATTGCCTGAGGCACCAAGGGAATTTTCATCATATTTCTGATTTCTAAATTCTGAACTCTTACTCATATTCTTCTGTGTCATCCTGAGTACCACAAACACTCGGACATGATGCCTGAGCAAGCATTTCCTGGTGGATTCTATTTCCATGATTCTGGAAGAACTATTCGATCATTTGAGATCCTTCCATGATCTTTTTTTTTCTTTTTTTCCCATGATATTTACTGAGCTCTACATTTTTCTCTGCTCCCCTCCCTGCCACTCCCCTCCTTCCCTCAACCCTCCCCCAAGGTCCCCATGCTCCCAATTTATTCAGGAGATCTTGTCTTTTTATACTTTCTACTTTCCACGTAGATTAGATCTATGTAAGTCTCTCTTAGTGTCTATATTGTTGTCTAAATTCTCTGGAATTGTGGTCTGTAAGCTGGTTTTCTTTGCCTTATGTTTAAAAACCACCTATGAGTGAATACATGTGATAATTGTCTTTCTGTGTCTGGGTTACCTCACTCAAAATAATGCTTTCTAGTTCCATCCATTTTCCTGCAAAATTCAAGCTGTCGTTATTTTTTTCTGCTGTGTAGTACTCCATTGTGTAAATGTACCACATTTTTCTTATCCATTCTTCGATCGAGGGGCATTTAGGTTGTTTCCAGTTTCTGGCTATGACAAATAAAGCTGCTATGAACATAGTTGAGCACATGTCCTTGTGGCACGATTGAGCATCCTTTGGATATATACCCAAAAGTGGTATTACTGGGTCTTGAGGAAGGCTGTTTCCTAATTTTCTGAGAAATCACCACACTGACATCCAAAGGGACTGTACCAGCTTGCATTCCCACCAGCAATGCAGAAGTGTTCCCTTTTCCCCACAACCTCTCCAGCATAAGTTGTCATCAGTGTTTTTGAGCTTGACCATTCTTACAGGTGTAAGATGGAATCTCAGAGTTGTTTTGATTTGCATTTCTCTGATGACTAAGGATGTTGAACATTTCCTTAAGTGTCTTTCAGCCATTTTAGATTCCTTTGTTGAGAGTTCTCTGTTTAGGTCTGTGCTCCATTTTTTTTTATTGGATTATGTGTTCTTTTGGTGTCCAATTTCTTGAGTTCCTTGTATATTTTGGAGATCAGACCTCTGTCTGATGTGGAGTTAGTGAAGATCTTTTCCTATTCTGTAGGCTGTCGTTTTATCCTGTTGACCGTGTCCTTTGCTTTACAGAAGCTTTTCAGTTTCAGGAGGTCCCATTTATTAATTGTTTCTCTCAGTGACTGTGCTGCTGGGGTTCTATTTAGGAAGTGGTTCCCTGTGCCAATGTGTTCAAGTGTACTTCCCACTTTCTCTTCTATAAGGTTCAGTGTGGCTGGCTTTATATTGAGGTCTTTGATCCATTTGGATTTGAGTTTTGTACATGGTGATAGATAGGGGTCTACTTTCATTTTTCTACATGTTGATATCCAGTTATGCCAGCACCACTTGCTTTCTTTTTTCCATTTGATATTTTTTGCTTCTTTTTCAAATATCAGGTGTTCGAAGATGTGTGGATTGATATCCGGGTCTTCTATTTGGTTCCATTGGTCCTCCTGTCTGTTCTTATGCCAGTACCAGGCTGTTTTCAGTACTGTAGCTCTGTAGTATAGTTTGAAGTCAGGGATTGTGATGCCTCCAGATGTTCTTTTGTTGCCCAGGATTGTTTTGGCTATCCTGGGTATTTTGCTTTTCCAAATGAAGTTGAGTACTGTTCTTTCGAGGTCTTTGAAGAATTTTGTTGGGATTTTGATGGGCATTGCGTTGAATCTGTCGGCCTGATGTTTTTTTATTATAGATGGCTGTGAGCCATCATGTGACTGTTGGGAATTGAACTCTGAACCTTTGAATAAGCAGACCGTGCTCTTTTTTTCTTTTTTTTTAAAGTGATATTAATTGAGCTCTACATTTTTCTCTTCTCCCCTCCCTGCCTCTACCCTTCCCCCTTCAACCCTCTCCCAAGGTCCCCATGCTCCCAATTTACTCAGGAGATCTTCAGACAGTGCTCTTAAGTGCTGAGCCATCTCTCCAGACCGGGAATGATCTGTTTTTAAAATGGCTTCTTTTTTTTTTTTAAAGATTTATTTATTTATTATGTATATGGTGTTCTGTCTGCCTGTTTGACTGCACACCAGAAGAAGGCAAAGATTTCATCTTAGTGCTTGTGAACCACCATGTGGTTGCTGGGAACTGAACTCAGGACCTCTGGAAGAACATCTGATTCTGGTAATGTCTGAGCCATCTTTCCAGTCCTTAAAATGACTTCTTACTATGTTGTCCAGATTGACCCTGAACTCCTTGATTCTATTGCCTCAGCTTCTGGGTGTCAATATTTTAGGTGTGTGCCACAAAACTCAACTTTTCTTCCCCCCAAGACAGGATCTAGCTATGTAACTGTGGCTGTCCTGGAACTTACTGTGTAGACTAGGCTGGCCTCCAAATCAAGGAGATCCACTTGCCTCTGCCTCCCAAGGGCTAGGATTAAAGATATTCACTATTATGTCCAGTTACCATACCCAGTTCTGACGGGTTTAAGCCCGTGTAGAGGATGGGCACTTGTGAAATCTGTGGCAGTAAAGTTGAAGGACAAGTGCAAAGGTGAGGCGCAGAGAAAGTATCAGAGAGAGATGATGTGCTTTAGGGTGTGGTGGGCACTGGATCTTGCAAGGTTGCTGCCAGGTCTAGCCTGGGTTGGTTTTTTTTTTTTTTTTTTTTTGGTCCTTCCTATGTGTGCCCTGCTAGGCTAGCTAGCATTTGGTTCTTGCTTGACAGTTGGGGAAGGATGCTAACAGGCCTCGGTGTGTAGATAATCATGTATCCTCTTGGGTACTGATATGCCATACACTTAGAAATATCGTGACACAAACTGTCCTTTTCTTTGTCATTGTTGATCATCTCCTGTATCAGCCACCAGTTCTAAGAGCTGTCTGTTTTCCTCATTATGTTCATGAACACCTCTTTGAAAGACCTGACAGTGACTCACTGTGTACTCTCAGTATCAGAGTGGACCTGTCTTTCTGAGTTCCCACGTGTCAGTCAGTTGCAATAACTGAATTTGGAAAATATCAGATTAAATGGTTTAAGTCTTGAACCCTTCCAAGTTCTGTTAGTGAAAGCTGGATCCACCCTGGCAGCCTTGGACTTAGAGGACTGTCACATTGAGGATCTGTGTCTCTATGCCATCTTAACTGCCCTAAACAGCTCTCCTCATTTCACCAAGTTCCACTTCTATGGGATCTGAATCTCCTTGTATGCCCTGAAGAAAATACTACACCACACTGCCAGATTGAGACACCTAAGGCTGGAGACACCTTAGCCTGTCACTCAGGAGAGCTATGGCTATGATGATATTCTCCATATAGAACACATATGCAAGCATTGTGATGAGCTTATGGATATGCTGGAAACCATTAGGGAGACAGGGAAGGTCTTCTTTCGTACTGTTTGCTACCATTGATATGGCAATCGATATATCTACAACAACACTATTATGTGTATGTATCAGAGATGTCAAATATCAAAAGCTTCCTGTGGATATGAACACTGGGAGATGAAAGGCAAGGCACCTGTGTCTGCTCAGTGTTATACCCAGATCTGTGGAGTCCCCCAAAAACCAACAAAGAGACTGAGTCCCGTATATAAATGCAAGGAGCCTTTATTCTCACACAAGTTGACGCACTTGGATTCTCCATGTGTCCAGCATATTGAAGGGATCAGAGAGAGCTAAGTTCAGTTGGGTGATGTGGGATTCCCCTCTGTATGCTGTGATTACCATTGATTAAAAAAGAAACTGCTTTACGCCTATAGCAGGGCAGAACTGAGGTAGGTGGGGAAAACTAAACTGAATGCTGGGAGAAATAAGGCAGAGTTGTGAGACATCATGGAGCTGCCAGAGGAGAAAGACGCAAGATGCAAGTTGGAACCTTGCCTGTAGGCCACAAACGTCATGGTAAAATATAAACTAATAGATATGGGCTAACAAGAGATAAGAGTGAGCTAGAGGGACTGGAGAGATGGCTCAGAGGTTAAGAACACTGGCTGTTCTTCCAGAGGTCCTGAGTTCAATTCCCAGCAACCACATGATGGCTCATAACCATCTGTAATGAGATCTGGTGCCCTCTTCTGGCGTAGAGTTGTACATGCAGGAGGAATATTGTATACATAATAAATAAATTCTTTTTTTAAAAAAGAGTGGGCTAGAAAGATGCATAAGCTAATAGGCTAAATGTTGTAATTAATACAGTTTCTGTGTGATTATTTCGGTTCTGAGCAGCTGGGAACCAACAAACGACCTTTCAACAACAGTTGGGGTTGAGTTTTTCTAATAGTAAAGGTAGGGATGAGGGATTTCTAAGGTTCAGGACCCCGGATTGGCTGACATTTGTCTAGGGCTGTCCTGGTGAAAAGTGATGTGTGTGTGTGCTGGCAGGTGATCCTTTCTACAATGGTTGGAATGTTAGGAATTTTCTTTGGATGGTCTGTTTCTGGGTGGAGCTAGCAGGTGGTCCTATCTACAATGTTGGAAAGTTAGGGATATCCGTTGGATGGTCTGTTTCTGGGTGGAGCTTGGGTGGTCTCAACTTGTGGTCTTTCTTGGAATCAGGTATAGTCTTAGGGTAAACTGAGACTCAGGCCTAGCTTCCTGTTGGTCTATAGGGCCTGTCTTGGAAGGTGTGTACCAAGCTGCCCTGAGTCCTTCAGTCAGAGGATGCACAGCACATGGTTTTAGACTGATGCTGCAGGTTGAGAGGGAAAAGTTAGTTGATGCCAGACTCAAGATGAGGGAGAATGTTTGACTTGCAAATGTTGGGCATGTTGACAGGGGTTGTGGGAGTGGATTCTGGCAAGATGGATCCATAAGGTTGTGACCCCAGCATGAAGATTATAGAGTCGTGTTCAGAATTGTGAAATGTTTGTCTTGCCCAACTGGATGATTAACATGGTTTACAGTTTTAGATCTAAGAAAGTCCTGTGGACAACTCCATAAAATAGAGTTGCTCTAACATTCTCTCCCAGGCTTTTTGAGAATCTGTCACAAGTGTATGGATAGTTGTGGCAGATACATGCACCTAAGATTGTCATCTAGAGATTGTGGTAATCTCTGATGGGGTGTATTGCAAATGTAACCCAGGGTGCTCAGGACCTGAGGGTCCATAGGCACATTGAAGGGATTGACATGCGAGGAGAAGAAATTGAGGCTTCAGCCACAGCTCCATAGGGTTATATTTAAGGAGCCCTCCAAACTTAAACAAAATTTTAACAGTTTGTCTGGGGACTTATTTTATAGTATGAGTGTCTGGCCTGCATGTGTGAATGTGGTACCCTGGATATGTCTAGTGCCTGAGGAGGCTAAAGAGGGGAACAGATCCCATGAAACTAGAGTTACAGGCACTGCCATGTGATTATTGGGAACAATACCCAGGTCCTCTGCAAAGGTAGTAGCATTTCTTTGGGTAATGCTGTCTGTCCTGGAACTAGTTCTGTAAACCAAGAAGGCCTTAAACTCACATATACTCTCCCGCCCAGCCTCTGTCCCCTGAGTGCTGGAATTAAAGCCATGTGCTACCATTTTCAGGCTGAGGGATTTTCTTTTTTCTTAAATCATTTGAAGTGGGAAGACCAACTTCTTTCTTTTTATTTTTGTTTATTCTTCTCTCATACAATGTATCCGGGCCACGGTCTCTCTTTCCTCTACCCTTCCTAGTCTTTCTCAGATCTACTGCTCCTCCAAGTAGCTGGGCAGTGGTGGCACACGCCTTTAATTCCAGACTTGGGAGCCAGAGGCAGGAGGATCTCTGTGAGTTCAAGGTCAGCCTGGTCTATAGGAATTAGTTTCAGGACAGGCTCCAAAGCTACAGAGAAACCCTGTCTTGAAAAAAACAAAAACAAATAAACAAAAAACCAGAAAACTGCAGGCCTCCCAGTGATATCACTGAGCATGGCATAACAGATGCAATACGACTGGGCATAAACTCTCATGTCAAGACTGGATAAGGCAAGCCAGTAGTAGGAAAAATGTCCTGAGTGAAGGCAAAATGTCAGAGAAACCCCCAGTCCCAGCCGCACAAAAGCCCCAAGCCAAACATTCATAGCATGTATGCAGAGGACCTACATAGATCTATCCAGGATCCATGATTGCTGCTTCAGTCTTTGTGAACCCCCGTGAGCCCTGCTTAGTTGACTTTTGAGGGCTATGTTCTTCTGATGTCCTCAACAACTCTGACCCCTACAATCCTCTTTCCCTACTTCTGAGAGGTTCCTCGAGCTCTGCCTAATATTTGGGTGTGGGTCTCTGTTTCCGTCCCCATCAGTTGCTTGAGGAATCGAGGCTTTCTGATGATGCTGGGGGTAGACCCCAATCTAAGGTCTCTGAGCCCTGCAGCTTCAGGTTCTCGGCCATCCAGGTAGTGTTGGGCATGGGCTCCCTCTTGTGGCTCAGGCCTCAAGTTAGACCAGTCATTGACTGATCACTCCCACATTCTCTGGGCTAGCATTGCCCCAGCACACCTTGCAGGTAGGACAAGTGTGGGCTGAAGGTTTTGTGGCTGGGTTGGTGTCTCAGTCCCACCACTGGGAGCCTTGCCAGGTGACCGAAGATGGCAGGTGTAGGCTGCATATCCTTCCTTACTAGAAGTCCTCTATAGGGTCACCATCACAGGTTCCAGGAAGATTCCAGTGATCTGGGTTGACACATTGCCCCTTAAATGCCCCTCCCATCCATGCTTCTTTTCCCATACTGTCTCCCTCCTTCCCTCCCTCCCCTCCAGCTTCCTGTCCACCCAAAAAGTTTATTCTATTTCTTCTTCGCAGGGAAATCAATCCATGTGTCCCCCACCTCCCCCTAGAGTCTCCTTACTTAGCTTCTCTGGGTGTGTGGATTATAGTGTGATAATTCTTTCCTCAACAGCGAACATCCTCTTATAAGTGAGTACATTCCATGTTTGACTTTCTGGGTCTGGATTGCCTTGCTCAGGATTATATTTTTCTAGTTCTGTCTATTTGCCTAAAATCTTCATGATGTCATATTTTTATTTTATCTTTCTTTTTCTTCTTCTAGTTTCTGTTTGTTTGTTTTGGTTTTTTGAGATACGGTTTGTTTGTGTAGTCTTGACTGTCCTGGAAGTGGCTCTGTAGACCAGACTGGCCTTGAAATCAAAGCGCTCCACACATCTCTACTTACAGAGTCCTGGGATTAAAGCTGTGTACCACCATCACCCACCTGATGTCACTTTTATCTAATAGCTGATTTTCTAACTCCATTGTGTAAGTGTACCACATTTTCTTTCTTTTATTTATTTGTTTATTATGTATACAGTGTTCTGTCTGTGTGTATGCTTGCTGGCCAGAAGAGGGCACCAGATCTCATAACAGATGGCTGTAAGCCACCATGTGGTTGCTGGGAATTGAACCCAGGACCTCTGGAAGAGCAGTCAGTGCTCTTAACCTCTGAGCCATCTCTCCAGCCCCCTACCACACTTTCTTTATCCTTCCTTTGATTGACAGAATCTATGTTATTTCCATTTCCTTGCTATTATGGAAACAGTTGAACAAGTGTCCTTGTAGTAGGATGGAGCATCTTCTGGCTATGTGACTAAGAGTGGTATAGCTGGGGCTTGAGGTCAACTGAGTCCCGATTTTCTGAGAAATTTCCATGTTGATTTCTAAAGTGACTGATTTCTAAAGTTTGCTCTTCTGCCAAGGATGGAAGAGAGTCCCCCTTGCTCCACATTCTTCCCAGCATGAGCTGTCACTTGTGTTTTTATCTTAGTCATTCTGAAGTGTCAAGATGAAGTCTCAAAGTACTTTTGATTTGTGTTTCCCTTTACGGCAAAGGATGCAAACATTTAAGTGCTTCTCAGCCATTGGGGATTCGTTTATTGAGAATTCTCTGTTTAGAGCTGCACCCCATTTTTGAATTTGATTGTTTGATTTGCTGATGCCTAGTTTTGTGAATTCTTGATGTGTTTTGGACATTAGGCCTTTGTTGGATGTGGAGTTGGTGAAAATCTTTTCCCATTCTGTAGTCTGCCATTTTGTCCTATTGATGGTGCAGTTTGCCTTACGGAAACTTTTCAGTTTCATGAGTCACATTCATTAATTGTTGATCCAGGTGCCTGTGCTGTTGGTGTTCTGTTCAGGGAATTGTCTCTTTGCCAGTGGGTTCAAGTCTATTCCCTATTTTCTCTTCTATCAGGTTCCATGTATCTGACACAATGTTGTAGTCTTTGATCCACTTGGACTTGAGTTTTGTGCGGGATGATAAATGTGGATCTATTTGCTTTCTTTTACATGCAGCTATTCAGTTAGACCAGCACCATTCGTTGAAGATCCTTTCTTTTTTCCTTTGTATAGTTCTGGCTTTATAAAAATCAGGTGTCCATGGCTGGAGAGATGGCTCAGAGGTTAAGAGCACTGGCTGCTCTTCCAAAGGTCCTGAGTTCAATTCCCAGCAACCACATGGTGGCTCACAACCATCTGTAATGAGGTCTGGTGCCCTCTTCTGGCCTGCAGGCATACACACAGATAGAACACTGTATACATAATAAATAAATAAATTTAAAAAAAATCAGGTGTCCATAGGTGTTTGGATTTTTGTTTGGAGAAGAATCACTTCTATTCGAGATGTTTGAAGAGGAAAGATTCATCTTTAATCCAGATCTTTTAAAGTGGGAAGTTCCACCTTTAATCTGGGCCACACCTTCTGCTGGCAGCCTGTAAAAAGGACATGGAAGAAGGAAGCTCCCTCTCTCTTTGCTAGTTTGTTCTTGCTAGCAAATCCATTCCTTTGCTGGCATTAGAGCTATGTTTTGGGGATTATAGCATATCCTAAAGAGCGCCTGAGACATCCAGCTTTAGAGAATAAACAACTACTGACTATTAGAACTTCGGTTGGGGAGGGCAGTGGTGGCGCACGCCTTTAATCCCAGCACTCAGGAAGCAGCTGATCTCTGTGAGTTCAAGGCCAGCATGGTCTACAGAGTGAGGCCCAGGACAGGCTTCAAAGCTACAGAGAAACCCTGTCTCAAAACAAAAACAAAACCAAAAACAAAACCTTCAGTTGGTAGCTAGCAATTGTTGGATGAGCTGGACCTCAACCTTTAAGCCATTCTAATAAGTTTCCCCCACACTGCCATGGTCCTGGCTGTCCTGAACCGCCCTATATAGCTCAGTCTGTGCTCGAAGTCACAGATCCATCTGCATCTGCCTCTGAAATCAGGGAGTAAAGGCGTGCACTATCATGCCTATTATAATATTCTTTTTTTTAGAATTCTGTTTTTATTTATTTAACTGATTAATTTTGGATTTTTCAGACAGGGTTTCTTTCTTTCTTTTTTTTTTTTTTTTCTTTTTTTGGTTTATCGAGACAGGGTTTCTCTGTAGCTTTGGAGCCTGTCCTGGAACTAGCTCTTTTAGACCAGGCTGGTCCCGAACTCACAGAGATCCTCCTGCCTCTGCCTCCCAAATGCTGGGATTAAAGGCGTGCCCCACCACCGCCCGGCTAGATAGGGTTTCTTGTGTAGCCCTGGCTGTGTTGGAACGCACTGTGTAGAACAGTCTGGCCTTGAACTCACAGAAATCCTTTTGTCTTTGGGATTGAAGGGATATGCTACCACCCCCTGTCTTGAAGGTCACGGTGCCCTGTTCTGTGATTTGGTATTATATAACATGCTAGCTTTCAGCTCTGAGTGGCTTCATTTTGGAACAGCTGCATTCAAAGACTGAGGTTGAATGACTGGTCTCACCTGTGAGTAAACAAACCCCTCCAGCTCAGCCTTGCCCTGGCGTAAACTGATGTATTATATCTTCACCCACATAAAACACTGGCGTAAACTGATGTATTATATCTTCACCCACATAAAACACTGGATGCACAAGCTCAGCAAACTGAATCAGAAACACATGGATTGGCCAGTATCCCGCAGAAATGGTTTTGAGCACTCAAGTGCACTCTTTCTGCTGTGTGAGACAGAGTCTCACAATGGAACCCTGGGTGGCCTGGAACTGACGGTGTAGACCCTGCTGGCCTCACACACAGAGATCCCTCTGCCTCTGCCTCTGCATGCTGGGATTAAAGACGTGTGCCGCCATATCAGGCTCATGCACACTCTCACTAATAATTTAAAAAGCTCACAACTTGCTGTACCACAGATTTTTAACATTGTTTTATTGAGTGAGAGTAACCAATAATGATCTTAACTCCTGCTCTGGCTGCCTCCCCCTCTCAAGAGCTGCTCTGTTCAGCTGTTACAGTTCTCTCAATACTCCTGTTCAAAATGATCATCAAAGGATAAGAAAGGGTCAAGAGAGTTGGTTGGGGGGTTGAGAACGCACTTGCCTTACAAGCCTGAAGGATCCGAGTTTGGTCCCTGGAACCCACTGTGGGAAAACAGAAACAATTTCCAAAAGTTGTCCTCTGACCTCCACACACAGTGCCGCATGTACACACCTGCATTCACAGTACAGTGAACACACACAAGACACTGCACTCATGAGGTGGGAAGTGTGGTCTCAACACCCCTTACCTTGAGTGGAAGGCAAGAGACCATTTTTAAAAAAGTCCTGAGTATCTCTCTAAAGGTGGCCGGCTCAGCAGCAATTCATGAAAGTCCATTTGCAGAAGACAACAGCAGCACAGGTGCAGAACGCCTGTAAGCACAGAAGAAAACAGACTGCGCAAATGTTCAGACCATCTTTCCTGCTTCTCAAATGGTTCACACATCGAGCCGGCACAACATTATCAACACCAGAGCAGACAGCCATCATTAACCAGTGACCTGTGGAGGCTGGAGAGATGGCTCAGTGATTAAGAGCACTGATGGCTTCCTCCAGAGGACCTGAGTTTCATTCTCAGCACCCACATGGAGGCTCAACTGTGTCTAACTCCAGTTCCAGGGGAATCAACTCCCTCTTCTAGCCTCTGTAGGAGCATGAAACCCATGTGGTACATATAAACACATACAGAAAAACATACACATAAATAGATACAAATGTATATAACTGTTTGTTTGGAATCTCCTTTGGTGAGGGGGCAGCATTCCAGACTCTACCCCTGAGAAAATCTGCCATTGGTGGCTCTTCCCGTGGAGATGCATGGAACCACACCTACTGGCTTCTTAAGACCAGGGTCACAGATCTGTCACGTGTGCTCTCATGTTCTGCCTGCCTGAGAGTCACCTGGGGGTGCTCTCCTTTGCATTGCCTTATTTATTAAATCTGGATTTATTAATTAGGTTTGATTTGGCTTATTGCAACGGTGGCAGAGAAACCCAGCAAACGGGGATTCCATACCTATCACTCTATATGATATAGATACACATATATTTATAGATATATAAAGTTGTTACTGAGGCTGATAATGACTCAGCACATAACATGGCTCCTGCAAAAGTGTGAGGACTTGAGTTCAGAATCTTCAGCATTCTGGTAAAAACTAGGACCTGTGATGAGGGTGAGGATCGGCAAACCCTGTGCTGAGGGAAGGATGGGGGGGACAAGAGACAGAATCTGGGAGACTGCTGGCCAGCCCGTCTACCCAAAGTAGCAGGTTCACAGTAAAGCTTAGGTGGAGAAGTAATGTTGACCATGCAATGGTATCACATGACTTTAATTCCATCACTGCAGAGGAAGAAACAGGCTGATCTTAATGAGTTTGAGGCAGCCTGGTCTACATAGAGAGTTGAAGGCCAGCTGTGACTATACAATGAGACTATGTCTCAAAAACAACATACCAAGGAATCAAAATATTTTTATTTAGAATCAGGACCAATGTCTTCACTCAGTTCCCCTGAAGACACACAGGTCACAATTCCCTGTGCTGTCATGTGTCCACATCTCTATACGTGGTGGAAAGGCACAATGGAGGGAAGTTACTGTCTGCTTAGGAGGCCTGATAAAAAGACACTGAACCTGGCAGGGCAGACAACGACTCTGGACTTCAGGACCCTCAGGGTCTTTTCTGACTCTGAAGTAGATTCCTTTTCCTCACAACTCTCCTTCCCAGCTGCACCTCAGAACCAGTAACCACCATCCGACTGGATGCTAGAGGCCCAATAGATTTTATATATATACGTTTTTTTTTTTTTTTTTTTTTTTCGAGACAGGGTTTTTCTGTAGGTTTGGCTTTGGAGCCTTCCTGGAAATGGCTCTGTGGATCAGGATGGCCTTGAACTCACAGAGATCCACATCTCTCTGCCACCTGAGTGCTGGGATTAAAGGCGTGCACCAACAAAGCTCTGGTAATATATTCATTTTTATCAGTGTCTAGATTGACAGAGTTTCTTTTGTGAAAAATCAGAAAAACCCAGACTAGCCTAAAAGTCACTAGCCTATATATTGGATCATTTCCCAACAGTTTTATTTTATTTTAAGGATTTATTTATTATGTATATAGCCTGCATCTGAAGAGGGCACCAGATCTCATTAGGGATGGTTGTGAGCCGTCATGTGGTTACTGAGAATTGAACTCAGGACCTCTGGAAGAGCAGTCAGTGCTCTTAACCTCTGAGCCACCTCTCCAGCCCCAGTTTTATTTTACTGATTTAGTTTCTATTTGTGTACATAGTTTTGGATTCCTTTGGTGTCTGTATGGGGTGACAAATGTCCAGGAGTTGAAGCAGGGGCTCCAGCCTCTAGGACTCAGGTTCTCCATTTCCTTCTCTGAAGCTTATTTCTGCTCACTTGCCTGCTTGATTTTATGTTTATAGTTTTGATGTAAGACTGGCCATCAAGTTTATCAGGCTAGCAGTTAACAGACAGTGTAACTGAAGGTGACCTTGAATTTTAGCTCCTGCCTTGCAAAGGCAGGAATTGCAGGTATTTGCCGCCAAAATGTCCAAGAATCTTTGGACTCCACAAACCTTTTTTTGAAAGTGGCTTCTAGTCCTGATCAGATTCCTGAATCTCTGCCCAGCCCATCTTCCAGATGTTCTAGATAGTCTGGGACTGATTGTATCTAAAGTGTCACCCAAAAGTGAAAGAATTAGAGATAGAGTGAAGGCAGGCGCCCATTCATGTCCCTCCCCATGAGCAGTGCACAGGGGGTTGCTGACACTTAGCCACAGTACCACAGTTTGGGAGGAGAAAGGACCATGTTTCACAGATAATAATGACTTCATTTTATCTATTAGACTAGAGAGCAAAATTCAGCAGCTACAATCAGCTGAGGTAGAGTGAGGCTCACGTCTCAGGTCCAGCACCGTTAGCCCAGGCTGGACCTGGAAAAGGTGAAACAGATGTTGAGGACAATAACCCCTCTGAGGAGAATGTCCTCATGGCCATGTTTCTACTTGAATCACTATTATCCTGAAACCTTGGTAGCACATGAAGGTGGGGTCCCATGTTAGAGTTGGCATGAAGACCATTGTCTCTCTACAGGTGAATTAGCCCCCACAAAAGCCCAAGACTCTGCTTGACTACATATGAGATCCTCTGGTGGTGTAAGAATTTATCAGATATTTAGCACTCGGTTTGGGGTAAACATTAGAATGAACAGCTGTTTTCTAGAAGTACCTGGCCCTTGAAATTGTTTTTTTAAAGATTTATTTATTATGTATACAGCATTCTGTCTCCATGTATGCCTGCACACCAGAAGAGGGCACCAGATCTCATTACAGATGGTTGTGAGCCACCATGTGGTAGCTGAGAATTGAACTCAGGACCTCTGGAAGAGCAGGCAATGCTCTTAACCTCTGAGCCATCTCTCCAGCCCCCTTGAAATATTCTTATAGGAAACAGTGATTGTTTCGCTGAAGGGGCATTGCCACCATGCCATGACTTTGGTCACAAGACACCTCTGGCACATCTGAGGCTCTTGTATTATTGTGTTTTGGAAATGGTACATAATAAAGGACTAGAGTCCTGGGGGCATGTGATGCTCTCCTTTAGGACGACTTGTAAATAAGGCTAGGGACCTTGGTATAAGGAAATCCTTTGTGTAACCATCAATAAATATGCCTTTGTGTGGCTGTTCTCAGTTCAGGCTAACAAAGAGGATGGATCTTCCTGCTACCTTACAATTTCATCTTGGAGTGCCTGCTTTCTTCAACCTACCTATGCCTCACGGTGCACCTGACACAGTACAGTTCCTGAGAACATGCTGGGCTGGGACACCTGACTTTCATAGCTAAAATATAAAACTACTTGGGCAGTGTCAAAATATGTCACATAGCAGAGCGCATGTCTATCTGTGGTATTTGTAAATAATGTGTAGCATTTTCTAGCAAGTACTCATTGCAAGGGGACTGTTTCTGAGACTCCGCTATGCTGCTAGTCTAATGGTCAGGTTTTCCAATATTTTCGCTTTATTTATTTATTTATTTTTTGAGACAGGATTTCTCTGTAGCTTTGGGGCCTGTCCTGGAACTCGCTCTTGTAGACAAGACTGGCCTCAAACTCACAAAGATCCACCTGCCACTGCCTACCAAGCAGTGGGATTAAAGGCCTGTGCTACCACAGCCTGGAAAGACTTAATTTTTTAATTAAACTTTTAATACTGGTTATGTGTTTGTGACTGGGTGTAGCCCCTGTGTACAGGTGGCTAAGGAAGCTAGAATATATGTATACCCTGGAGCTGGGAATACAGATATTTGTGAACTCACCTGACCTGGTTTCTGGAAACTTAATGCAGCTCCCAACTCTCTAGGCCTCTTCTGTCACCAAGTTCATGCAGTGCATGTGGAGGTCCTAAGAGGTATTGTTATGCCCAGATCACGGAGTCCCTCCAAAACCAACTAGGAGACCTTGTACTGTATATAAAAGCAAAGAGCCTTTATTCTTACACAAGTTTGCAAACTCAGACTCTTCCTGTGACCAAGGTATTGGAGTGGTCAGAGAGCCTTGTGCTCAGTTGGGGTTGGGTTTTTATAATAGCAGAGGTTGGGGTGATGGATTTTGAAGGCTCAGGACCACTGATTAGCTGACATTTATCTAGGGGTGTCCTGGTGAAAAGTAATGGGTGTGTGCTGGCAGGTAATCTTATCTACAATGGTTGGAATGTTAGGAATTTCCTTTGGAAGGTCTGTCCCTGGGTGGTGCCTGGTTGGTCTCAGTTTGTGTTCTTTCTTGGAACCAGGAATTGTCTTAAGGGTAAACTATTGAGACTCAGGCCTCTATTGGACTTGTAATGACTGGGTCCTACAGTGTCTGATCCCTTGGAACTGGAGTTAAAGAGGGTTCTGAGCATCCACATGGATACTGGGAACCTGACTTGGTCCCCAAAAAGAACAAGTGCTTTGAACTTCTCAGCTGTCTCTCTAGCCCTCTTCTCTTGACATTTCTGCTTTTGTTCAGAATGCAAAAGGTGGCCCTGAAAATGTAATACATTTAAGTGACACCATACAGATGCAGCAGGATATTCTTAGGAATATCTGTATATATATATATATATATATATATATATATATATATATATATATATGCATGCAATACCAATTAATGAAAGAGGTCATGGTTTTGAACAGCAATGAGGGATATATAGCAGGGTTTTTAAGGAATAAATGGGAGAAATATATAATATTAGAATCTAAAAAGAAAAATACATAATTGGCAAAGGATCTTTACAGTTAGTTTTTTTTTTTTTTTTTTTTTTTTGGTTTTTCGAGACAGGGTTTCTCTGTGGCTTTGGAGCCTGTCTTGGAACTAGCTCTGTAGACCAGGCTGGCCTCGAACCCACAGAGATCCGCCTGCCTCTGCCTCCCGAGTGCTGGGATTAAAGGCGTGTGCCAACACCACCCAGCTTACAGTTAGGTTTTATGAATTTCAGTAATCATTCATAAAAAATTCAATTATGAGATCATTACAGTGTGTTTATTTTATTTTGTGTGTGTTTGCACATGACATAACATTCTTGCCATTACCCGTTTGTGGAGGGTAGAGTTGTAGTCAGCCAACCCTTTCCATTATGTGGGTATCCAGAATCAAACTCAGATCGCCAAGGTTGGCCCTAGGTACCCTTTACCCATCAAGCAATCTTGACCTGTATTTTTTATAATACTAATGGAGAAAAAACAAAAGATGCCACAGGAAATTCTTTATTGCTATCTGATTATACAGATACAAGGACACACAATGGCTGGGCTCAGAGACTCATTAACAGACTAGACAGTTTGGGCTAGAGAGATGGCTCAGGAGGTTCAGAGCATTGGCTGTTCTTCCAGAGGTCCTGAGTTCAATTCCCAGCAACCACATGGTGGTTCACAAGCACTAAGATGAGATCTGTTGCCTTCTTCTGGTGTGCAGTCAAACATGCAGACAGAACGCTGTATAAATGATAAAGATTTTAGCCAGGTGGTGGTGCACGCCTTTAATCCCAGCACTCGGGAGGCAGAGGCAGGCGGATCTCTGTGAGTTTGAGGCCAGCCTGGTCTACAAGAGCTAGTTTCAGGACAAGCTCTAAAAGCTACAAAGAAACCCTGTCTCGAAAAACCAAAACAACAACAACAACAAAAAAAAAATTAAAATAACTAAAAAAAAAAAGTCAGTTCGCCACTGGGCATTATACAGACCTTAGGGACTGGCAATACTTTAGAAAAGCACAGGGAGTTTTGTTCGTCTCCTGGAGGTCTTCATGTGCCGCTGATGGGTCAGAGTTGGAGGCCTTGAAATAGTGTCCCATAGTCAGGTGACTTACAAGCTGAGTGTGGTGGTATCTGTTAGAGATCCCACTAATCTATAATTGGGAAGGGGGAGAGGATGAGGGCATAGGGGCCAGTCATAAGCTAAATAGAAACAGACCACCCAAAGGAAGTGCTTTACTTCCAACCATTATCACCTGCCAGAGCAAAACTCAGCCATAGATAAATTTAATAGAGGCCTGAATCTCAGTAGTTTACCCTGAAACAATACCTGGTTACAGGAAGAACCACAAATTGAGATTACCTGAGCACCACCCAAGAACAGACCATCCAAAGGAAATGCCAAGTTCCAACTGTTGTAGATAGGTTCACCTGCCGGCACTCACCAGGATACCCCTAGACAAATGTCAGCCAATCAGGGGTCCTGAACCTTAGAAACCCCTCATCTCCACCTTTACCACTGTAAAAACCCAATTCTACCTGAGCTCAGGGCTCTCCGTTCAATCCAATATGGTGGACATGCGGAGAGAGAGTTTGCAAACTTGCATAAAATAAAGGCTCTTTGCTTTTTACATACAGGACTCGGTCTCCTTGTTGGTTTTTGGGGGACTTTGTGGATCTGGGCATAACAAGGGATCTGAGGCCACCCTGGGCTTCATTAAAAAGAAACAAAGAATGGAAAAGAATGATGCTTATCCCCTCTTCTTTTGCTTTTTGTTGTGTTCTGTTCTGCCTCAATTATCTTTTTGTCCTCACAGTTCCTCCTAGCCTGAGTACCCTGGATTGCAATCTGATGCTCAGTCCCCACAGGAGCTACATTTGGAAATTTAGAACTCTCTTTCTCACTCCACAAGACACCCTCCCCATGCCAATGTGCTCATCAATGTCAACCCTTGTGTTGTATCCCCACAGCACATAATTTTATTTCCATCACACTGAGCAAACACACTTTAAAGCTGTGTTTTGGCGTCCCCTGGATGAGAGACCTGTCCCTATGCCTCATTTCTTGGTCAAGAAGGAATTTACAGTCAGCAATCACAAAGTGTGGTCTCCAGTTCATAGATATAACGCTTACCACAGTCATAACAGACATTGCTACCAAAGCGGATAGACCTGAACTGCCTTTCTGTGGTGAGTGTGTTCTTCAGCTCAGCACAACAATGGGAAAATTCCTGTACATTGACATAACCCAAGTGATTGTAGACCTCTTTAGGAGCAGGATATAACTCCTTGGTCAGCTGGCTTAGGTTGGCAGTGTGGTACAGAAGTTCTTTCAGGACATTGATGGAAATGTCATTATCATAGAAATTGATGCTGGTGAGCTGGGAACATTGGCTCAGGGCAGGGAGAAGGACCCTGACTTCAGGGTCCTTCATCCTACAGTCTTTTAATTTCAGGGTCTTCAGAGTAGATGCAACACTCTCTAAGAAAAATCTGAGAGGCATGAAATTCAAGTCACTTAAAATGACCCCTCTCAAGTACAGATGTTTAATCTGACAGTGACTCCACCGGGCAAAGGAATCCAAGTCTGACTGTGAGAACTTGCAGAGGGAGATGGACAGGGATTCCAAGGGGGTCTTCAGGCACCTAAGGAGAGACAAATGGGTTATTTTGAAACACAGTGGTGCGTTTGTCCTAGAGGGAGAAGGGACCACATAGCCAGGGTCAATGTGACCATGGGATGGCAATGAACACACAGTACAGCCCAATTGGACTCTGATTACTCAAGACATACAAACCACTTTTACCCTAGGGCATCACCTTCATGGTGGGACTGGCTTATTCCACAGCTACCTTTTTTAATCTTCAGTGACAAGCAGGGACCCATTAGGCTAAAGGGCCTATAGGAAAGAGAGAGATGGGACCCACAAGGCCACATCAGGCTGACTCCTGAAGAGTGACTGACTCTCTGTCCCAGTGTCTGTACCTGTTCACTGTTGAGCCCTGACTCTGACTCTCAACCCCAGGTTTTCCATTTCCTCTCCACTTAGATCCCTCCTGCTCTCAACAGAGCCTTACACTATTTGGGAATTAGGGGCAGACTGGGATGTATTCTCAGGAAACTGTGCAGCTCTGAGTCCTCCCATTGCTGTGCCTTCTTCTTTTTCCTGTTCTTCCACATTAGATCAGACAGCATTGCACGGAAGAAACTGCAACCCACCCTCACTAGATCTAACCTAATGCTGGCCTTCTACCCTGGCAGCTCAGACCATACAATCCACCGCACTTCATTGCTCAGCTTTATGAGTGTCATGCGGACCCTCGAATCAGTTAACATGAAATAAGACCATCCCTACATATTCACTGTGAAATGCACAGTGGCCTGCAGATACCAGGGGCCCACACTTTCTAGCGTGAAAAAGAAAAGTTTACTCTGGTAGCTGAAACTGCTCTTCATCCTTTCTTACCTAAGCAAGAGTTTCATGTGGCCATTGAGGAAATAGACATCATCCAGGGTAAGATGCTGGAGACAGCTGAGCTTGGAGAACACAGACATGATCTTGGTGACCCTCTTGTCCTCCATGTCAGTGGCTGTCCTTCCTCTGAAGATGCGCACGATCATGACTTTGTGAAGATGGCTCATCTTGCTGATGTAAGGTACAAACTGTGCTAGGGTGGAGAGATTCCACACTGTATTCAGTTCCAACTCCTTGATGAATTCTGGCTGTAAAATTTTTAAGACGTCCCTGACCCTGTAGAATGGTAGTGTCCCAATCTTCAGCTTCAGACAGCACAGCTGCAGGGAACCCCTTCTCTTCTCAGCCCACTGCAACAGCCGTGCTTGCTGTTCATCCTGAGGGAGCTGAAGTTCAGCAACAACCTTTAAGCGCTGCCTCGGTGTGGATCTAGAGGGACCCTTCACTACTTGCCTCTCCGGCAAGGTTTCTGCTGGGGGCTCTATTCTCTTTCTTCCTGTCCATACATCCCAGAAATTATGTTGGACATTCCTCAAGTCCACCACTTGAAGCTTCTGCCCTCTGTGGATAAACGAGAAATGCCAGAAGGTAAGTTGAGACCCCAAACTGTTTTCTCCCTTTCTGATGGGGATTTTCCCTGCTCTGCTTTGTCTGCTTCATATTCGTGGTTTTCAGTGCTGTGTCCCCAGTCCAGAGCCTCAGGCTTGTCAAGCATGAATACTTTGCCTGAGCTGCACCTGAAGGCCCATCCTGTTTCTTCCATTCAGTTGCTCTGGACTTCTGTCGGCTCCTATTTCTACTACCCAGTGAAGACACAGGCACAGGGTCATTCTTCTGTGGCTGTATCTGCTCCAAGAGATACCTCATACTAAATTGACATTTGCTACAGTACTAAACAGGAACCAAGACCTCAGCAGCCCTTCAATATACCGGCCAAAGCCTCTGATCCATCTTTGACCCCAGATGTCCCTTCCATATATTCCAGTGTGTGCCATTTGGAATTCTATGGCTATTGTTTACCTGGGACGAAACCTCCGTCGCAGCCATGTGTCTACTCCATCTAGCATAGCCTGGTAGATCTCCACGCTGGGGTTGTTCATCAGAAGCCCAGCACGAAGGCAGGGGTAGGGCCAGTCTGTCACCAGGATCTTAATTATCTTTGTTTGTCTCTGAGTGTCGGCCTCCTTCAACAGTGGGGGAAAGAGCACCGTTGGCAGATCCTGCAGAGTAGAGATGGTCAAGGCCTCACTTCTCACCAGGCTCTGCCCTGCCAGCTGTAGGAGTGTGGATGAGGCCTGGAAGGTCATTCTGATAGATGTTTAGGCAGATGGTCCCTGTGGAAGAGTTTAGGAGAAAATATATTTTCAGAGTCCTTTTTTTTTTTTTGAGAATTTAGGTCGTTGCCCTAGCAATTCTTTTTTTTAAATAATTTTTTTAAAGATTTATTTATTTATTATGTATACAGCATTCTTTCTACATGTATGCCTGCAGGCCAGAATAGGGCACTAGATTTCATCATAGATGGTTGTGAGCCACCATGTGGTTACTGGGAATTGAACTCAGGACCTCTGGAAGAACATCCAGTGCTCTTAGCCTCTGAGCCATCTCTTCAACCCTTGTTTTTTTTTTTAAGATTTATTTATTTATTATGTATTCAATGTTCCGCCTGCATGTAACCCTGCAGGCCAGAAGAGGGCACCAAATCTTATTACAGATGGTTGTGAGTGCATGTGGTTGCTGGGAATTGAACTCAGGACCTTTGGAAGAGCAGGCAAAGCTCTTAACCACTGAGCCATCTCCCCAGCCCCAGAGTCCTTCTTTAAGCTCTTTCCCCTCACAGCGAGCACCTGTCACCACTCTGCCCTTGATGGAGATTGGCTTTGCTCATCAGTCACTATTTGTTGGTCTCAAAGGCAAACTCGCTACACTGGCGGCATGTGGAGCCTTTCACAATCAGTCACATTCACCATTGTCCCTTTCAGTCCCAACCTCTGCTACTCTGAAGCCCCTAGCCCTTTGGAAGGGGGAATCCAGGAAGGAAAAACCCGAGCTCCTTTCCTCATGGCAGGAAGGATCCTAACCACCTTTCAGAGACAAGGGAGACATTACATGCCCACTGCACCCATGGTCTGATTTCAAAAACTGATCCTGTCTGGCACAGACCGAGGAGAATCTATGAAATGGGGTCACTGCCTTTAATTTTCAAAGATTTAGCATCTGGTTTGGGGACACTAGCTATTCATACTACTTTGGGGTATAGAGTGTACTGGGCATGTGTTTGGGAGGATGGCAGTGGCGTTTCATGTCTTTCTAGTAACTTGGTTTTGCTCATTATGTAGCCCAGAGCCAGTATATAGGCCAGGCTGAACTCAGATCACCCTAAGATCCTAGAATTGGACACTAGACATTTTGATGTGACCTTATTGCTCAGCGTGGTGTCATTTAAACAGGCAGATTCCACACAGTCTAGTCTATAGTTTGAGACCAGACCAGTATTAGAGGTTTCAAAAACAAAATTAAGCAAGAATGGTACGGATTGATGAGTCCCTTTGATTCAGACTGAGGTTGTCTGGTACTGGGGTTTGATCCAGGTCCTGGCCTGTGTTACACAAATGTTCTACCACAGAGCTGCATTCAACTCAATCATTTCCTTTTGTTTTCTATAGAGACAAAGTCACTTCATGTACCCAGGCCGTCCTAGAACAGGGATTTGGTTTCCCTCCCATCTCTAGTGCTAGGATTCCAGCACTGTGCAAGCAGCCTACCCGGCTTCTTCTTATGTCGGTTTGAGGAGTGAACTTGTCAAACTGACCAGGATGAAGCAACTGCACCCCAACAGGCACTGTCCGAAGAATCACTGTCTTGTGTCCCTTCTTAACAAAACCACCTCCAGGCTTGTTTTTAAGATACTGGTACAAAATATTTCAACAAGCCGGCTCGGGAGGGAAGGTGGCACATGCCTTTAATTCCAATTCTTCAGAGGCAGACCAACCCGGTTTACATAGTGCGTTCTAAGACATCCAGGCCTATACAGAGAATCCCTGTCTTGGAAAATAAAATTAACGCACAGAAGCGCAGTTCATGAAGTATAATTCCTGGGATTACAAGCACATTAAATAACAAGGAGACCAAACTGTAACCAGCAGAGCAGAGCTAGAAGGCCAGAAGCACAAGACCAGCGTGGGTTCTGTGAAATCTTGTCTCGTCTGCGTGGTGGTGGTACACACCTTTAATCTCAGCACTCTGGAGGCAAAGGCAGGTAGAGCTCAGTGAGTTCCCGGCCGTTGTGGTCTACAGAATGAGCTTCACGACAGCCAGGGTGACGCGGAGAAAACGTGTCAAAAAAAAAAAAAAAATCAAACAAACATAAAGCCCTAACTAAATCAAGACTAACCTACAAAGTTAAATTTCCAACCTGCCTCTTGAAGGAATTTTATTTCAGTTTTCAAAAAAATATTGCTGCTGGGCCACCTTTCCAAGCCCTGGAGATAATTTAAAGCCAGGGTCTTAACATGGAGGTGCAGGAGGCCCTGGCTTCTATTTCCAGCACTGTATTAACCTGAAAAGCACCTAGAATCCCAACAGTGAGGAGTTGTAATCAAAAAGATCATACATTCAAGGCCAGCCTCGGCTGCACGAGAAAAAAAAATACAACTTTCAAAGCTAGATACGAAGAAACAGGCCTGTGATCTTCATCCCACCTCTTATGAGGTGCAAAGAGGCAGATTTCCAGTTCTAAGTCAGCCTGAGTTACAGAGAGTTCATGACCTAATGAGATTCCATCCCAAATAAAATTCACAAATTTTTAAAAACTAGCTCTGGGGGCTAGAGATAGCTCAGCAGTTAAAAGCACTGGCTGCTCTTCCAAAGGCCCAAGGTTAAAGTCCCAGCACACACATGGCAGCCATCAACTGTAAACTTCAGTTTGAGGATGTGTGACACCTGCACACAGACACACATTCAAGCAATACACCAATGAACATGAACTAAAAACAAGTTATTAAGAAAAGTATTTCTCAGCCGGGTGGTGGTGGCACGTGCCTTTAAACCCCACCACTCAGGAGACAGAGGCAGGCAGATCTCTGTGAGTTCGAGACCAGCCTGGTCTATAAGAGCTAGTTCCCGGACAGGCTCCAAAGTCACAGAGAAACCGTCTCGAAAAAAAAAAAAAAAAAAAAAGAAAGAAAGAAAAGGCTTGTGCCACAGCCACCAGCTCAGTTTATTCCCCATTACGTGATCTCCAGGCCAATATCTTCAATGTTGCTCTCCTGTCTCCAAAAGCTACGAAGAATTTTAAAGGACATTTAAGGTTTTGATCTCCACACTGAGGAGGATCAGGCCAGTACATTTCTGTAGATTTGAGTCTAACATGAACCATCGAACAAGACTATTTCAAAAAGCAAAGAAACAAGTTTTCTATGTTCACTGAGCAAAGCTTAAGTCAAGACACTGATATCTCCCAACAGGAATCTCAGATGTTGGGAGACTGAAGCACACGGTTTACTGAGTGAAACCTTGTCTCTAAACCACCCAAAGACAAGAACTGTTAGATAAGAATTAGTGCATGGTAGAGCATGCAGGTCACCCTAGCGCTCAGAAGGCTGAGGCAGGACCTTGATTCCCGTACCAGTGCCAGGTCCAGGAGGCACTGTTTAAACCCCACAACTAAACCAAAGAAACACAGAGGACAGTGGAGAAGAAAGCCAACCTAGGTTTTCAAGCCCAATGTCTTCTATCTGTCTATGAAGAGACAGATTCCAGGATGCCCTGTGCTGTCTTGTGTCTAAAACTGTCTCTGAACCAGTTGGGCTGTCCTGATGGAGGTGAAGGACTTACCTGATCTGAACAGTGGTGACAGGCTCCAGAGCTCTGGGTGTCCTCTCTGGCTCCAATGTCCTTTAATCCCAGCACTCGGGAGGCAGAGGCAGGCGGATCTCTGTGAGTTCAAGGCCAGCCTGGTCTACAAGAGCTAATTCCAGGACAGGCTTCAAAAGCTTTAGAGAAACCCTGTCTCGAAAAACCAAAAAAAAAAAAAAAAGAACAAAACTTTCTCCTCTCACCTCTTAGCAGCTGCACCGCCAACAAAAGCTGCCATCTGATTGGATGATTTTGCCCCACCCATTTAATCTTATATGGAACTTCTTTCTCAATATACACTGAACCAAAGCTCCACAAGAGGGAAGAAACAAAGAAAATTCTGACTCTAGAATGAATATCAGAAATCCATGTAGGAATTCACTTCACAACAGAGTTCATTTATTTTTTAAAACTCATTCATTTATTTGCTTATTTATGCACTTGGCTCATAATTTACTTCTGCAATTAACTCTCACTTTTTTTTCCAAGACAGGGTTTCTCTGAAGCTTTGGGACCTGTCTGGGAACTAGCTCTCTTAGTCAAGACTGGCCTTGAACTCAAAGAAATCCACCTGCCTCTGCCCCCGAGTGCTGAGGTTAAAGGCGTGCGCCACCACTGCCCAGCTGGACTCTCATTTTGTAGATAATCTTGTTTGAGGCTCTCAACAATCTTGCTGCCCCGTCCTTCCTTCGTTGACTGAATTTTGTTTCCGCATTCTCCACATTGTTCTGAGTATGAGTCAGTTAAGGGTTTATCTGTGCCTGATAATAGACAAAAAAAAAAAAGAAAAGAAAATGAGCTGAAATTATTATTGTCATAACTGTGAGTGTGTTCTGAAGTTCAAGGCTGAGCTTGTATTTCTCTCAGTCATCTACTGTGGCATCTCTGAGAAGACTGAGGTGGAGACTGGAGAAGAGTTCAAAGTCATCTTCAGCTATGCAGGAAGCTTAAGCACAGCCTGAGGTAATAGAAATCAGTTTTTTTCAAATTTACATAAAAATAAACCAAAACAGATAACTGCGGATCTCAGGGAGAAGCCACTCTTCGTTCCCCAGGGTGTAATGGTGTTAGATACAGGATCAGATGCAAACTGGGTGGAGAGGAGGAACTGAGACTTTGTGGTGAGCAGGGTGTGAGGGACCACACCTTTAATCCCAGCACTCAGGAGGCAGAAGTAGAAGGATCCTTGAGTCTTGAGGTACAGCTTCCATAAAAGCGAAATAAGTAAATAAAAACAAGTAAATAAATGTTAAAACTATGTGGATTCTGGGCAGAATGGTGGCACAAGTTTGTCACAGAACTGAGGGGTCTCAAGAAGACTGCCATAATTTGGAGTCTAGCCTAAACTACAGAATGAAACATTATCTCACCTCCCAAATGAACAGCAGTGGGAGCAGGAACTCAACATCTTCACAGTCAGTCAGGAACTCCATGATGTTGTTAGTGTAGAGCATCCTGCCATGGCGGTGAGATCCTCAGCCTACAGCCCAATCACCCAGCACACATCTAGTGCACACACACACACAGTAATAAATGGAATAAAATAAGTTAAGAAAAAGCACCAAATTTTGTCCTAAATGCCATTGTCTTTATGTGCTGACTTTCATAAAATATAAGTGATTGTGGAAGACATTTTAAAACATACACTCTCAAACTGAGAAATGTCACCACACTCCCATTACAAATGACTGGTGTTTGTTTTATTGATTTTTATTGTGCTTTACATTTTTCTCTGCTCCCCTCCCTGTCTGTGCCTTCTCCTTCAACCTTCTCCCAAGGGCCACATGCTCCCAATTTACTTAGGAGATCTTATCTTTTTCTACTTCCCATGTAGACTAGATCCATTATATCTCTCTTAGAGTCCTCACTGTTGTCCAGGTTCTCTAGGATTGTGATTTGTAGGTTGGTTTCCTTTGCTTTATGTTTAAAAACTATTTATGAGTGAGTATATATGACTGAAAGACTTTGGGGCACCTCAGCATTACTGCACCCCCCTTCCTGGAAACCAGGACCCTGGTATCCAACCACGCGTGCACTGGAGCTTTGAGTACTTTCCATCTTTGTAATCTTTCTTCAATAGACCCAGACTCTGGAACTGGGGTGAGACGACCTGCAGGTGTTTCTCCTTGCCCAACCAACATAGCAACCACCATAGCATTGATTAGAGTTAGCTGACTGTTAAATGACAAATGATTTCTGAGCTCTCCCTTTTGATTGTGTATTATCCCCCTCCTAGATTCTGTGGTTTTTTCCTTTAAAAGGGCCTGTAATAGACAAAGCAAGGGTCCTTCTCCTCTCGAGGCTGAGGGACCTCTGCTGCGGCAGAAAAATAAAAACTCCTCTTGCTATTGCATCAACTGCGCTGAGAGTGTTTCTTGGGGCGACCTCCTCCCGATGGGGCTCTAGGGCCCAACATGACAATTGTCTTTCTGGGTCTGGGTTACCTCACTCAAAATGATGTTTTCTAGCTCCAAACATTCGCTTGCAAATTTCAAGATGTCAGTTTTTTCTGCTGTGTAGTATTCCATCTTGTGAATGAACCACATTTTCCTTTTCCATTCTTTGGTTGAGGGGTATTTAGGTTGTTTCTAAGTTCTGGCTATGACATACAATGCTGCTATGAACAGAGCTGAGCACATGTCCTTGTGGCACGATTAAGCATTCTTTGGATATATACCCAAAAGAGGCATTGCTGGGTCTTTTTTGTTTGTTTGTTTGTTTTTTGTTTTTCGAGACAGGGTTTCTCTGTAACTTTGGAACCTGTCCTGGAACTTGCTCTTGTAGACCAGGTTGGCCTCGAACTCACAGAGATCCGCCTGCCTCTGCCTCCCGAGTGCTGGGATTAAAGGCGTGTGCCACCACCTCCTGGCTATTGCTGGGTCTTGAGGAAGGTTTTTTTCCTAATTTTCTGAGAAACCACCACAATGACATCCACAGGGCCTCTACCAGCTTGCACTACTATCAGCAATTCAGAAGTGTTCCCTTTATTCCACAACTTCTCCAGCATAAGTTGTCATCAGTGATTTTGATCTTGGCCATTCTTATAGGGGTAAGACAAAATTTCAGAATTGTTTTGATTTGCGTTTATCTGATGTCTACAGATGTTGAGCATTTCCTTAACTGTCTTTCAGCCATTTTAGATTTTAAATTCCTCTGTTGAGAGTTCTCTGTTTAGGTCAGTACTCTTTTTTTTTTTTTTTTTGGTTTTTTGAGACAGGGTTTCTCTGTAGCTTTGGAGCCTGTCCTGGAACTTGCTCTGTAGACCAGATTGGCCTTGAACTCCGAGATCCGCCTGCCTCTGCATCCCGAGTGCTGGGATTAAAGGGGTGCCCCACCACCACCTGGCAGTACTCCCTTTTTTATTGGATTATTTGCTCTTTTGATGACCAATTTCTTGATTTCTTTGTCTATCTTGGAGATCAGCCCTCTGTCTGATGTGGGGTTAGTGAAGATCTTTTACATTCTTTAGGCTGTCGTTTTGTCTTGTTGACAGTGTCCTTTGCTTTACAGAAGCTTTTCAGTTTCAGGAGGTCTCATTTATTAATTGTTTCTGTCAGTGTCTGTGCTGCTGGGGTTCTATTTAGGAAGTGGTCTCCTGTGCCAATGCATTCAAGCGTACTTCCCACTTTTTCTTCTGTGAGGTCCGGTGTGGCTGGCTTTTTGTTGAGGTCTTTGATCCATTTGGACTTGAGTTTTGTGCATGGTGATAGATATGGGTCTATTTTCATTCTTCTACATGTTGATATCCAGTTATGCCAACTTCATTTGTTAAATATGCTTTCTTTTTTCCATTTGATATTTTTTGCCTCTTTGTCAAAAATCAGATGTTCTAAGGTGTGTGGATTATTATCCGGGTCTTCGATTTGGTTTCCTTGGTCCTCCTGTCTGTTTTCATGACAATACCAGGCTGTTTTCAGTACTGTAGCTCTGTAGTATAGTTTGAAGTCAGGGATTGTGATGCCTTCAGAAGTTCTGTTATTGTACAGGATTGTTTTTGCTTTTGCTTTTCCATATGAAGTTGAGTACCGTTCTTTTGAGGTCTATGAAGAATTTTGCTCAGATTTTGATGGGCATTGCATTGAATCTGTAGATTGCATTTGGTAAGATTGCCATTTTTACTATGTTAATTCTACCTACCCAAGAGCATGGGAGATCTTTCCACTTTCTGGTGTCATTTTCAATTTCTTTCTTCAAGGATTTAAAGTTCTTGTCATACAAGTCTTCCACTTGTTTAGTTAGAGTTACTCCGAGATATTTTATGCTATTTGTGGCTTTTGTGAAGGGTGATGTTTCTCTGTTTTCTTTCTCAGCCCATTTATCATCTGTGTACAGGAGGGCTACTGATTGTTTCGAGTTAATCTTGTATTCTGCTACATTACTGAAAGTATTTATGAGTTTTAGAAGTTCCTTGGTAGAATTTTTGGGGTTGCTAATGTAAACTATCATATCATCAGCAAATAGTGAGAATTTGACTTCTTTTCTGATTTGCATCCCCTTGATCTCCTTTTGTTTGTTATTGTTCTAGCTAGGACCTCAAGGACTCTATAGAATAGATATGGAGAGAGTGGGCAACCTTGTCTTGTTCCTGATTTCAGTGGGATCGCTTGGAGTTTCTTTCCATTTAGGTTGATGTTGTCTGTTGGCTTGCTGTATATTGCATTTATTATGTGTAGGTATGTTCCTTGTATCCCTGCTCTCGCCAAGCCTTCATCATAAAGGGATGTTGTATTTTGTCCAAAGATTTTTTTGGCCTCTAATGAGATGATCATGTGGTTTTTATTTTTCAGTTTGTTTATATGGTGGATTATGTTGACAGATTTTCCTATGTTGAACCATCCCTGTATCTCTTGGATGATACAGTGGTGGATGATGGTTCTGATGTGATCTTGGATTCAGTTTGCCAGTATCTTATTTAGTCTTTTTGCATCGATGTTCATGAGTGAGATTGGTCTGTAATTCTCTTTCTTAGTAATGTCTTTATGTGGTTTGGGTATCAGGGTAATTGTAGCCTCCCATAAGAGTTTGTCAATAGTCCTTCTGTTTCTATTGTGTGGAACAATTTGAGGAGTATTGATACTAGTTCTTCTTTGAAAATGTTGTAGATTTCTGAGCTGAAACAATCTGATCCTGTTTTGTTTTTTTTTTTTTTGACAAGCTGAGGTTTGATTTTTTTTTTAATTGGGAGACTTTTGATGACTGTTTCTATTTCTTCATATTTCTTCAGCAGTTACAGGTCTGTTTAATTTGCTTATCTGATCTTGATTTAATTTTGGTAAGTGATATTTATCCAGAAAGTTGTCCTTTTCCTTTAAGTTTTCCAATTTTGTGCAGTACAGGTTTTTGAAATATGATCTGATTCTCTGGATTTCCTCGGTATCTGTTGTTATGTCCTCTTTTTATATCTGATTTTGTTAATTTGGATATTCTCTCTCTGACTTTTGGTTAGTTTGGATAAAGGTTTGTCTACTTTGTTGGTTTTCTCTAAGAACCAACTCTTTGTCTCATTGATTCTTTGTATTGTTTTCTTTGTTCCTGTTTTATTGATTTCAGCTCTCAATTTGATTATTTCCTGCCTTCTAGTTCTCTTGGGTGAGTTTGCTTCTTTTTGCTCTAAAGTTTTCAAATGTTCTGTTAATTCACTAGTGTGGGGTTTTTCCAGCTTCTTTATGTAGGCATTTAGTGCTATGAACTTTCCTCTTACCACTGCTTTCATTGTGCCGTATAAATTTGGGTATGTTGTGTGGTCATTTTCATTGAATTTTAGGAAGTCATTAATTTCTCCCTTTATTTCTTCCTTGACACCTTGATGATTCAGGTGAGCACTGTTAAATTTTCATGTGTTTGTGGGCTTTCTGGAATTAGTATTGCTGTTGAATTCTAGTTTTAAGTCATGATGATCTGATACGATACATGGTTTTTCTTTTTTTTGTATCTGTTGAGGTTTGTTTTGTTACCATGTTTGTGGTAATTTTTGAGAAGGTTCCATGAGGTGCTGAGAAGAAGGTATATTCTTTTAAGTTTGGATGAAATATTTTATAGATGTCTGCTAAGTCTATTTGAGTCATAACATTCATTAGTTCCCTTATTTCTCTGTTAATTTTCTGTCTGACTGACCTGTCCAGTGGTGAGAAAGGATTGCTGAAGTCTCCCACTATTAGTGAGTGGGGTTTAATGTATGATTTAAGTTTTAGAAGTGTTTCTTTTACATATGATTGTGCCCTTGTATTTGGGACATAGTTGTTCAATATTGAGATTTACTTTTGATAGATTTTTTGTGACTAATATGAAATGTCCTTCTTTGTCTCTTTGGATGGATTTTAGTTTGAAGTCTATTTTGTTAGATGTTAGGATAGCTACACCAGCTTGTTTCTTAGGTCCATTTGATTGGAAAAATTTTTTCCCAACCCTTTACAATGAGGTGATGTCTGTCTCTGAGTTTGAGGTGCGTTTCTTTTATGCAGCAGAAGGATGGATTCTGTTTTCATGTCCAATCTGTTAGCCTGTGTCTTTTTATAGGTGAGTTGAGTCCATTTATATTAAGGGATATTAATGACCAGTGATTGCTAGCTCCTGTTAATTTAGTTTTCATTGTTGGTGAGGTTAATTTGTGTGTTTTTCTCTTCTTTGTGATTTGCTGCTGTGACACCATCAATTGTCAATGTTCTTGTTCATGTAGCCAACTTCCTTGGGTTGGATTTTTTCCTTCTAGTACTTTGTATAGAGCTGTGTTTGTGGCTTGGTATTGTTTTTTTCATGGAATATCTTGTTTTGTCTTTCTATGGTGAGTGAAACTTTTGCTGGGTATAGTAGTCCTGGCTGGCACCCACGGTCTCTTAATGTGTGCATAATGCTTGACCACAACCCTCTGGCTTTCATTGTCTCCATTGAGATATCAGGTGTAATTCTGATAGGTCTGCCCTTATATGTTACTTGGCCTTTTTTCTTTGCAGCTCTTAATAGTCTTTCTTTATTCTGTATGTTTAGTGTTTTAATTATTAATTGGTGAGGGACTTTTTTTAATCCAGTCTATTTGGTATTCTGTAAGCTTCTTGAATCTTCATAGTCATATCTTTCTTTAGGTTGGGAAAGCTTTTTCCTATGATTTTGTTAAATATATTTTCAGTGCTTTTGAGTTGAACTTCTCTTTCTTCTATACCTATTATTCTTAGGTTTGGTCTTTTTATGGTGTCCCACATTTTGTGGATATTTTGTGTTAAGCTTTTGTTAGATTTAATGGTTTCTTTGACTGATGACTCTATTTTCTCTATTGTATCTTCAGCGCTTGAGAGTCTCTGTTCCATTTCTTGTATTCTGCTGGTTATGCTTGCATTTGTAGTTCCTGACTGTTTTCTCATGATATCCATTTCTAAAATTCCCTCAGTTTGTGTTTTCTTTATTGTGTCTATTTCAATTTTCAAGTATTGAATAGTTTCTTTTTTTAAAAGATTTATTTATTTATTAAGCATAAATGTATTGCTGGCAAAGAAGGCACCAGGTCTCATTACAGATGGTTGTGAGTCACAATGTGGTTGCTGGGAATTGAACTCCGGACCTCTGGAAGAGTAGCCAGTGCTCTTACCCTCTGAGCCATCTCTCCAGCCCCGAATAGTTTCTTTCATATGTTTGATTGCTTTTTCTCGGTTTTCTTTAAGAGATTTGTTGATGTCTTTCAATTTTTTGTTTGTCTTTTCCTCCATTTCTTTGAGGGAATTTCTCATTTCCTCTTTAAGAGTCTCAGACATTTTTCTGAAGTTATTTTTTAGGTCATTATGTTCTGCTTCATCTATATTTGGTTGTTTAAGTCTTGCTGTTGTTGGGTCACTAGATTTTACTGGTGTCATGTTACTCTTTGTGGTGTTGCATGTGTTCTTACCTTGTCTACTCATTTTTTCCTCTAGTTGGTGTGGTTGGGGCTGTCTGTGACTCAGGTAATTAATCTTCTAGGTGCCAGTGGATCCAAGGCTCAAATTGTTGTTCCTCATGGTATAGTCAGTGCCACAGTTCTAGTTACCCCGTTGGTCACTCTGTTTCCCTGGAATTCACTCAGCACTTCCAGGGTTTGTTCCACTCCCGTGGAGTTTGCTCTCTCAGGCTTGCTCTGACCTAGGTTGCCGGTTCAGACCTGTTTTTGTAAATGTCCCTGGTCTAGATCTGCTCCCACAGTGGTACCTGGCTTGGGGTTGGTCCTGCAAAGACCCCTGGCTCCTATATACTCCCTCGGAAATCCCAGACTTGGGTGTGCCCTGATCCTCAGAGGACCTCCTGGCTCAGGCCTACTCCCTCAGAGATCCCAGACTCACACCTGGACTCACAGAGGTTTCTGGTTCCTGCCTTCTCCCTCCCAGATTCATACTCAGGCCTGCAGAGGTCTCTGTCTCTGTCTCATTTGCTCAGCAGTTGCTCCCCTGTACCTGTGCCTGTGGAGCTAGTTGCCTCAGGCCTGCTTCCTGCCTAGGTCTCTGGCCCAGTCCTGCTTCCGCAAACATCCCTGGTCTGGATTTGCTCCTGCTCCTGTGGAATTCACTCTCCCAGGCCTGCTCTGGCCTAGGTCACTAGCCCAGTCCTCTTATTTGTTTGTTTTTGTTTTTCTTTGTTTTTGTTTTCCCTTTTTTTCCCCTAAGACAGCATCTCTCTGTGTAACAGTTTTGGATTGCTTTGCAGACCAGGTTTGTCTTGAACTTGTACAGATCCACCTCTTTCTGCCTCCAAAGTGCTATTACAAGTATAATGATTTAATGCTATGGTGCAGTTCCCCAAGGGGCAGTAGTGGGCAGGCCACGAGGGGCAGCCTGGTCCCACCACCTGAGGCCTCTGTGATTCCCAGGCCTGTGGAAGCCAGTGGGTGAGAGGAGCCCTGTGGGGTGAGAGACAGAGATGGATAGGCACGCCATGCAGAGTGAGTATTTATTTAGTGAGTTATGGAAGGAGAAGGGAAAGGGGGAAGGGGAGAAGGGAGAAGAGAAGAGAGAGAGAGAGAAAGAGAAACAGAGAAAGAAAGAGGAGTGGGGAGAATAGGAGAAGCTACCAGACCATTACAATAAGGGTTTGCACCAACACTGCCCTGCTAAAGTTCTCTTGATATATTATTTGACGTTTGACATAATTATGTTACATCAACACTGACAGAGTCCACTAAGAGGCATAAGGACATGCTGTGAGCACTAGACATCCTTTTATAATGTATTTCCAATTATTTAAAATGCACCATTGTTTAGTTGAGGCCTAGTTGATACATTTAAAATTCACTCCAGCACCTAAGGCTCAGGAAGAATTGCAGAAGATGGGGTGGAAAGACTGTGAGACCCAGAGGGTCAGGAAGTTAACTGTGAGACTGTGCCTCCTACAAATGTCAGAAGTCACACCATTAAATTCTCATGAACATGGTTGCATAAAGATGAGCTGAGCAAGAATAATAGACATGCCAAAGTAGCCATAGGAATAGCCAGAAGACCTCAACCCTACACAAAGCCCTAAGGAATTCTGAGAGTGGAGAGTTAGCCTACCCAAAGCAAGGACACACCAACTGGGTATTCAATACAAAACGGTCAGCTCTGAAAACATACATACGAGTAATATACTGGCAGAGCAGGTTATACTTGAGAAGAAATATGTATACACATTTACATATATGCATGTAACAGCAATTAATAAAAATAGAGGTCGCTGGGCAGTGGTGGCGCACGCCTTTAATCCCAGCACTCGGGAGGCAGAGGCAGGCGGATCTTTGTGAGTTCGAGGCCAGCCTGGTCTACAAGAGCTAGTGCCAGGATAGGTTCTAAAGTTACAGAGAAACCCTGTCTCGAAAAACCAAAAAAAAAAAAAAAAAAAAAAGAAAAGAAAAGAAAAGAAAATAGAGGTCATGAATTTGAAATAGAGCGAGGAGAGGACTATAAGAGGTTTAGATGGACACTGATTTCCACACAAAGCCAGCACTTCTTTCATTGTGAAGAACCATGGTTGTGTTACTGTTATCATTTATAAAGAGATGGGTGAGTGACCCAAGAATTGTTCCAGGAGGAGCAGAGGAGGGTCACTGATGCCTTGGTAACTCCCCTGGCCTGAGGCCTCAGCAGGAGACTGACAGATTTGCCATGCAGAGACAGATGGGGGTATATTAGTGGCTTATAGAGGAGGAAGGGAAGAAGGAAGCAGGGGAAGGAGAAAAGAGGGGGGAGAAGAGAGACAGAGAGGCAGAAGCTGCCTCTCCTGTGGGAGAGAGAGAGATTGGTTAGGAGTGGGCAGAGCTTGTCTTTCAAAGGGACAAGACACCCAGGTGACAGACCAAGCCAGCAGATTACAATAATCTATATTATAAAAGTCCTTAATTTTTCATTTTTAAAATATTTAGTTTCATTGTATATGTGTGAGTGTTTGCCCCAATGTATGCCTGAGCACCCCTTGTGTGCAGTCTGAGAACAGCCTAGAACACAGTGCTAGGTACTCCTGGAACTGAGTGGAGTTACAGATGGTTGTGAATCACCACGTGGGGGCTCGTACTGAACCCTGGTAGTCTGCAAAAGTAGTCAGTGCTCTTAACTAGGCAGCCTTCTCTCCATAGCTTCCCCTTTTCTGATTTGAGCATGTGCCTGCTGTTTCCTAGGATGACCTCAAGCTCACTGCTTTGCCCTCAGTACCTTCAACTTCTGATCCTGCTGCTTAGGGGCTGTGTGCTGGGATTTCACCCCCACATCCAGTTTATTACACAGTGCTTTCTGCTGCAGACCAGACCCAGGGCTTCCTGCATGCTAGGCAAGTAGTCTAAGGAGGGAGCTACATATAGTCTTAAATTATTGTTTGGTTTGCTTTATTAGGCCAGATTTCATGTATTCAGGCTGTCTTCCAAATCCTTATGCAGCTGTAGCTGGCCTGCGACTCCTGATCCTCCTGCATTTAGCTCCAAATGCTGGTGCTACAGGCATTGGCCACCTCCACAACCAACCCCCAATTTATCTTACTCAAGGATAGAGACCTGGCTAAAGCAGATGAACCAGTTATTACTACATTTAATCAAGCACTTTCAATTTGATGGTATCACATTTTAAATAAGAAAATCCTAGAGCTGGAGAGATTGATCACTCAATTGTTAAGGGCACTAATTGATCTTAAGGAGGACCCAAGTTCAGTTCTTAACACTGAGGTTGAGCACTGGCAACTCCCTGTAAGTACATTTCTAGGCAGATCTTACATCCGCTTCTGCCCTCTGCTGGCGCCTACTGTCATGTACACACTTTTACATTCACATAGACACACGTACGTAATTTAAAATTAGCATGCAGTACTTATAAAACTAAAGTGATTCCTAAAAAATAAAAAAAGTAGTTTTTACTCAGTTTGCTGTTCAAAAACCTTAATTTTTATTTTGTTTTAGGAGTTTTAATGTTTTTTTTCTCAGGTCTCTGGAGCTGGAATTACATACAGTTGTGAGCAGCCACGTGAATTCTGTGAATCACATGGGGATCCTTTGGATCAGTTCACAACAACTGAAAATCTGTAGCACTAAATAATGATTTAGCTTTTTGTCTTCTTTTGAATTTTTAGATATGTGGATTGAATAGTTGAGTCAGGAGCTTGTAGTGGCTGCTCAGAAGTCTGAAGTAGGAGAATTGCTGGAGCCCAGCTACATGGCATTCTGATGCCGAGGACATGATGATTTCGCGATTCTAATTACATGGTACTGAGCTTCTGGTCTTCTAGGCAGAAGCTTTTCCACGAGACCTGGCTGTGCACAACTTTAATCCCATGATGTAGCAGGCACAGTGGTAGATCTTCTGGTGTTCAAGGTCAGCTTGTGATGAGTTCCAGGATGGCCTGGGTATATAAAAAGCCCCTGTCTCTCAAAACTAAATAAATTAATGAACAAACAGTTCCCAACATAAAAAAAACAGACAAAACAGAACTTCCACTTCATCAGAGACAACCACAAAACTCACTTTTCTGCATAGCATCCTTCACTCTGAAACACAGATGCGACTCTCTTCCCATGTTTTTGGGCAGAGGTAAAGGCTCCTTTCAGCCATTGCTGCATGCCCCATGGGCTGTGCTGCACTCCTGGAAACTCACTTGAAGGTGGGCTTTTTTGTTTTTCTTTTTCATTTTATGTGCACATTTGTTTGTGTGAGTGTGTCAGATTCCTGGAAACTGGAGCTACAAACAGCTGCGGGCTTCCATGTGGGTGCTGGGAATTGAACCTGGATCCTCTGGAAGAGCAGCCAATGATCTTAACCACTGAGCCATTTCTCTAGCACCTCAAATGGGCTCTTAAAAGCCTAAGATTTATAGTGGTCTTCATCCAGAAGTTCCTGTCAGGGTTTTCATCCCTCTCTCCTTAAGACTGGGTCATATGTGATCCACAGTTGCCTGAGCCTCCCTATCCTGCCCCTGCTGGCTTCGAACACCTGATCTTGTTTGTTCCGTCAAGTCTAAAATCCATACTCATCTTAAATCCAAAATTCTACTTATGTTTTTATTTTATTTCTGTTTCTCAAACAACTTGTTAATAGTTTAAATCTGGAGGGACAAAAGGATGCTCTGAGTGCCACCTTGGGCTACTGTCATCCTTGGATATTGGCTAAGGATGGACTGTGTCCCTTTAGAAAATTAAATCTGTCTAATAAGAGAAATAGTACTCTCAGGAAGCTGTTCCCAGTACTCGGCAGTCACAGGCCTTTAATCCCAGCACTAGGGCGGTGGAGACAGGAGTGATATGGCTGGTGAAGAGAGGTAGATAAGGCAGGAGGAGAAAAAAGCTCATTGCAGTCTGAGTTTGTTGGGAAGCATCACAGTCTGCAGTCACGCTGATGACAGGATCACCCCTTTATTTGTCTGAGCCTTGGTAGAGGTAAGAACTCTATTGGCTTGGCTGCTTTGCTTTTCTGATCTTCAGCATGAACCCCAATATCTGTCTCTGGGTTTTTAAGTCGTGATATAGTACTCCATGAAGATGAGCAGGTGAAAATTAAGAAATATGATCCCTCAAATCCTGGGATTGGAAGGCAGTGGTTGATTAGGGCACCTGTGAATCATGTGGTCCCAGAGTTTCACTGGAGTCCTGGAGCCGTCTGCAGTGATGGAGGCTGCACTCGTTTGCTGATTTCCGTGTCCTCCCATCAGTTCCAAATGTAGTGACTCAGTGACTTCATAGGAACCCAGTCCATCCCCAGCCAATCTTCAGGAATGATAGTTGCCCAGGTGACACAGAGAACATTCTTTTATACTCTCTAGATTAAAACTATTAATGACTCATTAGGATAAAATACACAAAAGATGAACATAAAAACAAATGTTGATATTTGGATTTGAGATGACTATGGTTGTTTAGGCTTGTAAGGTGAATGCAGTGCTATTTTATTTGCATTTTAATATATATAAAGCTTGCCTGAATGAATGAATGCAAAGCTAACCCCCTAGAGGCTGGGGAACTGTGGCGAACACCTTTAATCCCAGGACTCGGGAGACAGAGATGATAGAGTTTTTTTGTTTTTTTTTTTTTGAGACAGGGTTTCTCTAGATTTGGAGCCTGTCCTGGAACTGGCTGTTGTAGACCAGGCTGGCCTCGAACTCACAGAGATCCGCTTGCCTCTGCCTCCCGAGTGCTGGGATTAAAGGCGTGCGCCACCACCGCCTGGTGAGATGACAGAGTTTTAAGCAGCGATTAGGATCAATCTTCAGGCCAGGTACCCACTGTGCCAGCCCAGCCTTATGCCAGACTTTGCTTCCTGTTTTAAGATGTGTTCCCATGATGCTGTCCAGACCTGATGAGCTCTGCTGCCACCATAGTCTTGTGCGCATCTTTCTCCAGTTACCTGGTTACCATACTTAGGCACCCCACACACCTGAATTTGATGATTGAGAGGCACAAAACTTACAGCTATCCAGGCATGGTGGTGAACACCCTTAATCACAGTACTCCAAAGCCAGAGGCTGTAGGCTTTCAAAGAGTTCAAGTCAGCCTGGTACATAGTAAACTCCAGGACAGCCAGAGCTACACAGTGAGGCCCTGTCTCAAAACAAACAAAAACACAAATGGAATGAGCATGTAAATATGGCTCTAGTCTTAGTTCTTTTCACGGGTGGAGACCTCAACCAATACACCCAGACACCATCTAAATCCCAAAAGCAGTGGGCAGAACCTCAATGGCTCAGACTGCAGGTTTTGGCTAGGAGGGAGTGGATACAAAGGGGAGGGTTCTGTGGAAAGGTGTATGAGGGACAGAGTTGACAGAGAAGCCCTGAGACTTGGATCCTAGAGTTTTTGGAGTCACTGACTACCACTGCTGGGAACTGGAGATCTGTTATCAGTGTTCAGATCAGCTAAGTCCCTTAGCTCTATCAGGACACCCTTTCTCCCGCAGGCAGCAGAGTCTACAGCTGGGTTCACCTACTTGTGTCACTTATAGCTCTTTCAGTTTGCCGATGGCTTTTTATTTTTATTTATTTATTTACTTATTTATTTTGAGATTAGGATTTCCTACTTAACCCTGCCTTGGCCTGGAAGAGATTCTCCTGGATAATAAACAGCCAGGGAGTTTTGTTTATATAAGTCATTATTTGAGTCTGTTTGTAGATTGTGTTCAGTTTGACCTTGAACTCAAGGAAGTTTTGGGGGCTAGATATTGCAAGTGTGAGTCATTCAAATTTGTCTTTGATTGTGCTGATCTCTTCTTCTTGAGGGCGGAAATGATTGGACGCTTAACAAAAAAGGAATCTCAAACTAGCTCAGAACTAAGAAAACAAATAGGGGGCTTGAGAGATGGCTCAGTGGTTAAGAGCTTTGCCTGGTCTTCCAAAGGTCCTGAGTTCAATTCCCAGCAACCACATGTGCTCACAACCATCTGAAATGATATTTGGTGCCCTCTTCTGGCCTGCAGGGATACATGCAGGCAGAACACTGAATACATAATAAATAAATAAATATTTTTTTAAAGAAGAAAACAGATAGGTGTTTATTAAGGGGTAGACTTACAAGGTCAGGATGTTCTGCTTGAATGATGGATGAAGATCAGATCCAAAAGCAAACCCAACAGCCAAAACAGGGCCCATAGGCAAGCAGATAGAGGAAGGGGCCTGATGTGCTTCCACATCCAGGTGAATAATCCATGAGGCCACACCCTAGTAGGCGGGTAGGTATTAGCTGTAACCTTCTCGCAGCATCTTCTTCTTTCTTTCTTTCTTTCTTTCTTTCTTTCTTTCTTTCTTTCTTTCTTTCTTTCTTTCTTTTTCAAAACAAGACAGGGTTTCTCTGTAACCCTGGTTGTACTGACTGTCTCTGTAGACCAGGCAGTCTTGAACTCATAGGAATTCTCTTTGAGTGCCGGAATTAAAGGCATGTGCCACCAACACCTAGCTTGTGCTGATCTTAAGTCAGTTTTGACCAGGCATGGTTCTGTACAACTTTAATCCCAACACTTGAGAGGCAGAGGCAATCTCTCTGAATTCATGGCCAGCCTGGTCTACAAAGCGAGTCCCAGGACTGCCAGGGCTGACAGCCTGTAATTAAACAACAATAACAGGAAGTTCTTGCTGGGTGGTGGTGGTGCACGCCTTTAATCCCAGCTCTCAGGAGGCGGAGGCAGGTGGATCTCTGTGAGTTTGAGACCAGCCTGGTCTACAGAGCTAGTTCCAGGACAGGCTCCAAAGCCACAGAGAAACCCTGTCTCGAAGAAACCAAAAAAAAAAAAAAAAGTTCTTTTTCTCATTGATTCATGGTCCCATCATAAAGACTAGGATGTCTTCAATCTTGCAAAAAGCATTCTGCTTCCCTTGTCTCAGTGTTCAAATTAAAATTGTAAACCATCATTTTACTCCTAATTTGAGATTTCATGCTTTTTGTTATTGTCTTCCATTAGTTTCCGGAGACGTCAGTTAGGATGTTCCAGAACTCTAGAAGTAACCAACCATCACATTGAACTAGTGAGTTTCCTGACTGTAGCATCTAAATTATCATCTCCATCCCATAGTCCTGTCTCTCCCTCTGCTATACTGTTGCAAACCATGCCAATGATACTGAAGCTTTACTGCCTCTATTGAATGTTTCTTTCCCACCCTGCCCACCACTGGAGCACAGGGTACAAGCTTGCAGCCCTCTTGCCTCCTTCCCTGAAACATCA
>PVIU01015636.1:0-47599 GCA_004026605.1 Ondatra zibethicus
TATTATCTAAGACACAAAACTAAACATACAGGTCTAGGGAAGGAAAGTCTGATATAAACATTCTGAGAGATTTGGGTGAGGTCTAACTCTACAGATAAAGGTCATTAACAAGATCTATTTTAAGTTTTCTGGGTGGAAAACAGGTATACTTTTTTCTTTTAAGTGTGAACCCTTGGTGATTAGCATTCCTGGTTTCCCTGTTGTTCTCTCAGCACAAGAACCTTTATGCTCCCAAGTCCTTAGGTGGTGAACTGTTTGGGAAGGACTAGGAGGCAGGGCTTTATTTGAGGAGGCATATCACTGGGAGTGGGTTTGAGATCTCAAAAGTCCATACCAGGACCAGTCTGTCTGTCTGTCTGTCTGCCTGCCTGTTGCCTGTGGATCAGGATGTAAATCTTTCCCAGCTACCTGTTTACAGACAGTGTCATGCCTGTTTGTAAACCACCATGTACCAATCCTCTAAAAGTGTAAACAAGTCCCCGATGAAATGAATTATTTTATGAGTTGCCTTGGTCATGGTTTCTCTTCACAGCAATAGAAAATTAACTAACACAAATGCACACTTTGAACTTTCCAATGAAATCTTTATTTTCAATTTATGTTCTTTGTATTCTTGTTATAGGTACATATGCCAGTATAAAGTCACGAAAGCAAAATTTATTTGAGTAAGTACTTAGGGAGAAATTTGTAATTGGAAGTAATTACAAATGTGGTTTTCAAATAAATGAGTAAATGAATGAATAAGAAAAAAACAAAAACGCCAAGTGGAAGGTGGTAGGGGAAATCATGGACTACGATGATTTGTCTATTGTCTTTGTTTTTGGTATGTGGGTAGGATAACAATGAGCAAAAGGTATGAATAACTTCGTGTTGGTACTAAAAAACTGAAATGTAGGAAATCACTAAAGGTTCTGCCTGAAGCAGAAAGAGAAGGAACAAACCATTTTACTTTCTCTTTTTGTTGCCCTACATTTCTGTCAGTGTGTTTCACTGGCTACTCCTAAGCAAAAACCAGCAGGCATTGAGTCTGAATGAAAACAGTGTGCAAAAATAGATGCCCTGAAATTTAGACAAACAGAAGGAAAAAGAAAGCTTGCAAATGAATAATCAAGCTAATGATTGGATGAAAGAAACCAACCATGCCAGTTTTTAATTAGAGTAGGCAAAACAGGCTAGTATGTGCAAGGCCCTAGGTTTAATATTTAGGACAGCAGCATTTACAAAGAACATTTACATTTCTTGAATATCTTGCTTTAAAAGGTGAAACCTACTGTCTGTTTCTGTGAGTATAGTTGACCTAGTGATTTGATCATGAGGAAGACTATAGTAATAACTGACTCCATTACTCAATAAAAGGAATATAGTTTCTAATTTATCTTTATAATTCTCTTTTTTTGAGACAGGGTTTCTCTGTAACTTTGGATCCTGTCCTGGAACTAGCTCTTGTAGACCATGCTGGCATAGAACTCACAAAGATCCGCCTGCCTCTGCCTCCTGAGTGCTGGGATTAAAGGTGTGGGCCACCACCGCCTGGCTTATCCTTATAATTTTCAAACTATCTCATCTTATCTCTCTCTCTCTCTCTCTCTCTCTCTCTCTCTCTCTCTCTCTCTCTCTCTCTCTTTCCATTCCACCCCAATCTCTTCTCAAACACTCCGTTTATTGTATACTCAAACAAAGAATTGAATTCATGGAAGTAATTGCATTTAGTAGTTTTTTTTTAATGTCAATAATACAAGGAAACAGAAGGTAGACAGGAAGTCTAGAAACTATCAGTAGCCAACCAGGATAAGAAAACAGTTTATTCAAGTGTTCTAGTTAAATTTCCATGTGAACTTTCAAGTAACAACTGATATCTGTAGCATGAATAATAAAAGCCAAGAGACAGATATTGGAGTTCAAGCTGAAGATCAGAAAAAGGAAAGCAGCCAGCCACTGGATATTCCCTCTACTTCAGATCAAAATGGGAGAGATCCTGCACCCACAAATACTAAAAACTCCACATTCCACATTGCGCACACACACACACACACACACACACACACACACACACACACACAGATATAAAGAACAATATCAGAGCTCAGACAAGGTAAGAGTGAACCTTTAGATGATTCCAGTACCCAGCCTTAGAGCAAGCCCAGGTGATGCCACATGCACCAGAGGTAAGTAGTCCCAACTGGGTGAGATACAAATATAATTAATTATTATTAACTATCCAAAATAATTATGATACATAACTAAAATTAACATTTCCATTATTTAAGCTTCTGTACATAATAATTTTTTCACAGCTCTATCAATAACCTGGACAGGATTTGAGAACAAACTTGACCATACAAACTTGACCATGACTTCCATAACAGCCTTCTCACTTTCTCATTTGTGACTCACCTAATATTTGTAGACATTAGTTGGAGCCAATCACACATAAATTTTATGATCATTTGAAATATTTATTGCTCAGTGTTACTGGCAGTAAAAGCAGTTTCTCAACTCATTAATCCTATTAGTCTTCTGAAGCATGAGTGATCATTCATGAATGTTACAGTTATTCCACCCATTAGATTTATTCTCATATTGAGATGTTGGCAAAGTTTGGGTTCCTCATATGAAATACAATATTCCAGGCTTTAATTACCTATGTAAAATTCAATTTTATTTGCTAGTATTTACAATTAAACTGAACTAAGCTTCAACATGTTAAAAAATATTTATCTGTCTGAATAGTTTGTGTCTATCAGAGATTAATTGGCAATTACCAGTGTTTTTTTCATGTATGGCCCAATAACAGATATGGGGAAAAGATAGATTAAAAGGATATGAATCAAAGGGGAAAATAGATAACATAGTGAGAGATCAAGAAAGAAGAAGGAAACATGGAATGTTGGCGAGAAAAGAGCCACTTAACAGTCTTTGTAGCTAAATTTCCCCATGAATAAAATATTTGAGTTTTATGATATGACCAAAAGATACTTATGTTTGAACAATCAAATATTAAGATTTTATCACTTACAGAATTTTGTTTTTACTCTAATGACTATAGGTTTTGAAGCTACAATTATTTGTAGGGAAAAAAGAAATATTAGAATGACAAAACTGACATACAATACCTGTCCTAGGCTGATAACCTCACACATGCCACACTGTGAATCCTAGAGCTATACCTGATCCCACCTTCTGACTATATTTGTTTTGTTTGATTTGTATTCACGTAAGAAGTGAAGTTCTTTTTCACACATTATTTTCCTGAATATTGAGAAAAAGAATGATGGAGAGAGACACTGCTTAGTAATTTTGCTACTATTCCATGTATTCCCCTGTATTCCTGAGTCATTTACAACCTCACTGTTGCTTCTGTAGTTATTACTGTCATGAACATTACATGATAATCTATGCCTTTTATTGTTCTAGGCTAGAGATACTTGCTTCCAACCACAATAACTGTATTGGCATGTGAAGACCTGCGACTGCTCTCTGCAATGTGGGGAATGATACTGAACCATGGATAATAAAAAATGCTATAAGGATATATTTTAGAACATGACTTATCTTGTACTAACTATTCTATCTACTTTTATGTCAACTTGACACAAGCTCAAGTTATCTGAGATGGGGGAAACTCAATTAAGAAAACAACTCCATAAGATTGGGCTGGAGGCAAGCCTGTAGGGCATTTTTTAAATTAATGGTTGATAGGGTAGGACCGAGCTCATTGTGGGTGGTGGCATTCATGGACTGGTGGTTCTGGGATCTATAAGAAAGCAAGATGAGGAAGCCAGAAACAACATCCTCCAATGTCCTCTGCATCAGCTCCTACCTCCAGGTTCCTGCCCTGCTTGAATTTGTGACCTCACTGCTTTTGATGATAAACTGTTATGTGGAACTGTGAGTGAAATAAACTCTTTTATCCTCTAGTTGCTTTGGGTCATGGTGTTTTAACACAGAAATAGTAACCCTATCTAAGACAATAATCATTACCTATGCATAGCTTTGAAACTGAGCTGATTTAGGCCTTCTTGTATAAGTCAATAAAAGATTTAAGATGCACACTTTCACATATTAGTGTCTAGAATTGTATTTAAGTATTTAATAAGTAGGACAAATCAGAAAAGTTTGCATAATTTTGCCTTTAAGAGTTTTAAAATGGTTTTTGTTTGGCAATGGTAAGGGTACAGAAGCATACCTATAGACGAATGGAACTGAATAGAAAGCAGAGAAAAAGGCTGAGGGTATACAGTTAAACAATTAGCCACAAGGATGTCAAGAACATACACTGAGAAAATGATAGAATCTTCAGTAAATGTTGATAGTACTGAATATTAACGTGTAGAAGATGAAATTGGGGCCTTACCTTAGACTATTTTGTAAAAAAACATAAAAATAAACAAAAAATACAAACAAGAACAAAACAATTTTTAAAAACCTCAAATTCATTCAATAATTGAACCAAATACTTAAAACTTTAACTATCTTAGAAGTAAAAATTATCAGCCTTGGGAATGATATTTTTACATATATAAAACACAAAATACAAGTTCCAAAAGCAAACAGAGAACTGGGACCCCATTCTACTAAGAGTCTTTACATAAAAAAGGAAACAATAGTAAAATGTAAAAGACATCAATGTAAAAGGAGAAAAAAGTTTAAAGGACTTAAGGGTTAACATCCAAAACATAGGAGAAATTTCTATAAGGCAATAGTAGAAAAAATGGTTAAATGGCTTAAATAGTCTTTTCCCCCTGCAAGAGAAATAAAAATTAGTCATACGATACATGAAAATATAGTTGCTGACATTAATCCTCAGATGCAAAATCAAAATCACAAGAAACTATTATTATTTCATAGTCATTTGTAAATGGAAGTTTCTGTTCTGCCCGGTACCTTAGTCATTCATTCCGAACAAAACACACAGAGGTTTATATTAATTATAAACTGGTTGGCTTATTAGCTCAGGCTTATTATTAACTAGCTCTTAAAACTTAAATTAACCCATAATTCTTATCTAAATTTAGCCATGTGGCTTGGTACCTTTCTCAATGAGGCATTTTTATCTTGGTTCCTCTGTGTCTTGGTGGTGACTCCAGACTGAGCCTTTTCTCTTCCTAGAATTCTCCTAGTCTGGTAGCCTCACCTACACTTCCTGCCAGGCTACTGGACAATCAGTGTTTTATTAAACAAATACGAATGACAAATCTTTACAGGGTACAAGAGCATTATCCCACAGTGTAACGTGGAGGGGCTGCTTGTTGGGGTTTCTGTTCTGTCCAGTTCCCACAGCCAGTAAGCCCCAAAGAAAATCACACAGAGGTCTCCATAAGTTATAAACTGATTAGCCCATTAGCTCAGGCTTTGTATTAGTTCTTATAATGTATAACAGTCCATTATTCCAGTATATGTTAGACACATGGCTCAGTACCTTTTTCAGTGGGGCAGGTCACATCCTGCTTCTTCGGTGGTCTGGGCAAAAAGGTACTGAGCCATGTGACTAACATAGATAAGAATAATGGGTTAATATAAGCTACAAGAGCTAATAAGAAGCCTGAGCTAATGGGCCAATCAGTTTATATCTAATGTAGACTCTCTGTGTGGTTTTCTTTGGGGCTAAGCTTGCCAGGCAGCAAGGGTGAAAAACAGGCCCACATGTTATACCACAGCAATTCTCCATTTGTTCTTTTCAGAACAAGAACTCTGAATCCAATCTCTTTTGTGTAGTTTTTTTCCCTTACCATTATCAATAACAACTTGTCACCAACACTCTAAACAAAGAGAAACATCCATGATCCATTTTTTGGGGAATGTGGGCATAGTTTTCTAGGATACTTCCTGCTGATTGGGGGCACTGATAATCTTATAGGGACCCAAAGAAAGTTTAGGATTATGGTCAAGTCCTGACTGGAGTATTTGGCTTGATCATATCATCCAGCAGCCTTGAAAGCTCTTCTGGATGCAGAAATCAGAAGAAACTGTAATAGAGGTGCTCTGAAACATTGGATCATCTGGGCCATCCACTCCTATTGGAGATTTTTCAGGGCATCTTCCTTGATCAAACCTTATTTTTCTTAACCATGAATGAATCCACAGCCTCTCATTTTCTGAGGAAATAAAAGCAAAACCTTTTCTCCAAAGTAGTATATATTTTGACTTACGTTTTGAAGTCAAGTCATTTTTAAAGTATATAGCTTGGATTAATCCAGCAGCACTTATAATCAAATGCTTTTTGGCAGCTGTTGCTCCTTCCTTAGCAGTCAAACAATTCACAGACAACACGATAATATACAGTATCTATGTTCTCTGTGTATTTTCCATCTTTATGTAGTTTTAATTTTTTTACTCTATTTCTTTTATATGTAAACTAGGCTGCCCTTGAAATCACAGAGATCCCTGACTCCTCTGCCTCCCAAGTGCTGGGACTAAAGGTGTATGCCACCACACCCAATTTTTCTATTTCTACTCCTTCCTTCCTTCCTTCCTTCCTTCCTTCCTTCCTTCCTTCCTTCCTTCCTTCCTTCCTTCCTTCCTTCCTTCCCCTCTCTCTCTCTCTCTCTCTCTCTATTTCTTTCTTTCATCTTTCTTCCTTTCTAAGGACGTTATCCTTTTTCTTTTCTCTCTCAAGCCCATGTACATTTTTAAACACACTGTAAACCATTTAGAGGTCTTCTTTCATCTGAATCTGTCTTTACTACAGAGCTCTCTTGTCTGACCATATGAGTCTTTCATTTGCTAAGCCATGTGGCTAGGATTAAAGCTGAAGCTTTGGCAGCTGTATTTGCCCCAATCCTTGGCTTCTTGAGAGTCTAACTTCATGGTAGAGATACTGGTAGGAACCACGCTTTTGCCACAACTCTGTGGAGTTTCAAGATCCCTGCCACCACCAAACCATACTGCCGGATGCTCAGATACATCACTTAACTGTTTAGTGGCAGGTTTTTGTAGTTAAAGCTGAGTCAGGAAGGCTCTCTCAAAGGAGCTGCACCTCTCCTTGCCACCAGCAAACAGAGCTTCCTAGAGTAAAGCTGGTGACCAAAAAGCCGTGCTTAATTCTGTTCATGTCTGCCTAGGATCCTTTTTTTAAAAAAAAAAGTTTCCTCAGGCTTTATGTGGAAATTCTTTATTATTTATTTATATTTTAAAAACCTATTTATTTATTTTAGAAAACTTAAAATAAAATTTATTTATTAAAAAATTCTCGTTTTACATGCCATATCATTTGCTGTATACTCAAGGAAGTAAGGTAACGTGTGGCATAGCCCTATACTAAAGACTAAGAATTCATCAATAAATATGTATCATAGAATTTTCAGTCAATAGTGTCTGAAATTGGATATAAATCACAAATTAAATTTTCTAGAAAGAAAAATCAGAAGGTTGGTGAGTCATAAAATAATATAGGGAGATTCAGAGAGGCAATGTGTCATTTATCATTTAATCTCATCTGTACTGACCTTCTTATTATAAAAATGTCTCCAAAGTTAATCTTTTAATTTTCCAAACCTCTTAGTTACAAGATTGGTTCTTCCTTGGATTCTTCTGTATTACATGTATTATAATTATTAAATATAATTAATGTGTAATGTATTATATAATTTATTATATCATATATGTGGTATATAATATACTATGTACTTAATATATAATATGAAAGTGCCTTTATTATTTAGCATTCTATTTTCTTTCAGTCTGGAATATATACATGATACCTGAGTACAGAATACCTATATTGCGACCAGGACGTAGCAAATATAAAGAATGGTGTCACTGTGGCAAGGATAGAAGAAGATAATATGAGATGTAATATCTGCTGAGAAAGTTTAGCAGCTGGATAATGTAATTTTATGCTAGTAAAATTAATCGTTCATGTAACTTACATAGAGTGCTCCCCTTTAAAAAAAGACACTTCTAACTTGAGAGCCAACAAGTAAATAGATACAAATTTAGTCAGACACTGGTTGAAGATGAATGTGTACTGGAGGGAATAAGGCAGGGAAAGAATAGGCAGCATACCTGAGTTTGAACCTCAGTTACCTCACTACTTTTGCCATCAGGAACTTTGTATTTCTCAGACATATCATCTGCAAAATGAAATATCAATAGTATTGACCTCACCAGGCTATATGCAGCATAAGTGAAACAGCTCAAAAGAAAATGAGACCATCAGTTCTAAGATACTTATTATTTTAACTAGTACTGCTCTCTTCTCTGATAGCAACTTCATATAATAATGTAGATGATTATTGACACAGTCTCACCTACTTACCTATCAAGGGAAGTACACAAAATTATCACACATAACTTGAACTTCTCTGAAATGAAATTCTTGTCATGTTTCAGACCTGCCAACACACAGAAGGAAAATTTAGTTTAGTCCTCCCTGCAATTATTTTCATGTGTTAAGTAGATATTTGATTTAGTCATGCAAGTACACATATTTTGTAATTAGCCAATGCATTGTATAATTACATAATAAATATTTGCTGACAAAATATAGAATTATCCACAATAATAGGCTTTTTCATTTTACCGTAACATCTAATCTGTCTGGTCTTCATAAAATTTGTAATATTTTAGCTATCATGGAATTATAAAATGAAACCAAAGATTAACCTCTTATTTGTTACCACTTTTGTGTTTCCTATATTTGTCAACTTCCCACTTAATTATAAGCCCTGCAAGGTCATAATGAAGTCATATTTTCTGACAATTCTCCACCTGCTTAGTGATGAGCCATCCATATTAAATTCATATTTTCTGACTGGTAAGGATTTTTCAATATCCCTGTCCTTGTTTGAGGAAACTGATCTTAGTCACCTTGCTTTAGGAGAACCAGACATGGCACTTAGAAAGATGTTTACTCCTCTCCCCTGTATTTTGCATCAGAATAGGGATTATTTAAATAATGCTTCCATGTAAGTGAATGGATCACACCTGTAATGGAATATTATGGATAAAAACAGACCTCAGAAACTATTGCATTGAAAAACTCAGCTATTTCTCACAGAATGATACCTGATTTGAAAAAACTTAATGCTATTATTAATAATCAGCATTTTGTTTTTACAGTTGGGCTTCAAGTACCTTGCAATGATGAAAAGAGTAGACTCTTCATATCAGAGCAATGGACTGAGCTCCCAAGGTCCAGTCGAACAGCAGAAGGTGGCAGAAGATGAGCAAGGAAGTTAGGACCGTGAGGGGCTTGTCCACCCACTGAGACAGTGTGCCTGATCTAATGGGAGCTCACCAAATCCACTGAACGAGCATATGATCAAACTGGACTCTCTAAATATGGCTGCCAATGGGGGCAGACCAAGAAGCCATCAACAATGACACTAAGACCTATCTCCTCTGCATGTGTTATCTTTTTGGGAACCTAGTCTATTTGGATGCACACCTTCCTAGGACGGGATGGAGGGGGAGGGCCTTGGACTTCCCACAGGGCCGAGTACCCTGCCATCTTTTAAGGAAGCAGGGGGAGGGAGAAGGGGGGGAGCGGGAGGGGACTGGGCGAAGGGGAGGAAATGTAAATTTTTTTGAATGCAAAAAAATAAAAGAATATGAAAAAAAGAAAATACATGTTGAAATATTTACTAAAGTTGAAAACTGGGCTCTGACACAAAGTATCCCAGGCTTTGTCCAATTTCAAAGATGAGATTCCTTTATAGAGCTGGGGGTGGAATACAGAACATTACACATGCTAGGCAAATTCTCTAAATACTAAATTACTACCCCAGTCCACATAGGTGAAATAGAACAAGGAACTGATACTAGAGGGAATGAATTATAGTGTTTTTACTCTGCAGTGAAACACATTTACTAGATATTGGCTGGTTGATAGGTACAGCCTATTTGGTGGGTAAATGTAATGGTTGATGTTCCTTGTTAACTTGAAAAGATTTAGAAGCACCTAGGAGATTTATAAATCACACTTCTAGGCATATCTGAAAGAGTGTTGCCAAAAAGGATCAAATGAAGGAGCAAGACAAATTTTGAATATGGGTGGCACCATCCTATGGGGTGGAGGCTATGATGTAATACGTGGGGGAGAAAGCCAATATAGGCCTGACATTTCTTTCTATATGCCATCCATCATCTATGCCATAGTGTGACATGTGCTGCTTTACTATGCTGTCTCTGTTATGATGGACTGAACCTTCTGAAACTATGACCAAAATAAATACATACTCCTTTAGGTTTTTTTTTTCTGTCAGGAATTTGGGTACAGTAGCATGAAAACTAATGCAATAAGCATTAACATTTTTTAAATTTGGACCCCATTTAAATTTCAAATGTTTTCTCTGCCTATTATATTTCCCCTTTCCTTTAAAAAAATCCACCTACTTGTATGTTAGTGTAGTAGATACTATTCCTATATTCTGGACTTGATCTTAGCTAAAAGGCTGAGAAGCCACTATTCCTATTTTCTGATGTTCTAATTTTTTTTATTGCGGCTCATATTCTATTTCTATTACAGTATCTCAAATGCATTGTCCCTTTCTTCCAACCATGTTAAATAACTATTCTCATTTTCTTTATCTACAATTTTGCATTTTGTTCCATTTGGAGTTTTAATATCTTTCCTGCATCTTTTGTCACCTTTTCCATTCTGTGTTACATATTCTTCAACATGCTTCTGGGCCAATTTTCATGACCATGACATTTGTGTATCTTCTTCCAAGATATATGTGTGTCTGATTTCAGTGACTGTTGTTTTCATGTCACTTTATTTATCATCATCATCATAATCATTATTATTATTAGTTTTTAGAGACAGGGTTTCTCTGTAGCTTTGGAGCCTGTCCTGGTCCTAGCTATTGTAGATGAGGCTCACCTCGAACTCACAGAGCTACACCTGCATCTGCCCCCCAAATGCTGGGCCCAGATTCATGTCACTTTATTATAGTCTGTATTTTCCTTTTAGTATTATTATATTGAAAATTTTGTATATATAAAAGAATACAGAAGTTTTATCTTTTGTTTTTAAATTTCATTTTTTTCCCAGCAAAGAGGGTTTGTTTTCCTTAAATGGCAGCTAAGACAAGGAGTTTGTTACACAGTTCTTAGCAGTTGAGTTCAGATGGAGCTAATTAGTTTGCTTTCACTTCTATTTACACGCAGAAATAAGATTTCACTTTGCTTTTCAGTTCAATCTTCAAATTGAGGGATTTCTCTCCGGTCTTATTGTGGTTTGAACAAGAAGGGTATTGCCTTATAACTTTAAGTTTTGTTGTTGCTATTTTCATTTATTATACTTTGAATTCAGTGCCACCAAGGCACTAAAATTAGGCACTAGAAGCTATACAAATTGTTTTCTAACCTTACTTATGCTGTAAATTCCACAGTTTTCTCTGCTGAATAGTTTGATAAAAAATGCTTGGGGCAATGGAATAGAAATCCGTAGGTGGAATCAAATAAATTTATGTATTTGGGGATCTTCAAAATTCTATTCCATTCTTCCAGAAAAACGATGGCATTAAAAGCTCAGATTCATTTTCTTCCTCTCCACTTCAGTATAATATATTGCCTTTGACAGCTCATACCTTTTAAAACTTCCTGCTTCTGTGCCTGTGGCTCTTTGTTTACTAAAGAAGAGTTCATCCCACTCTGTAATTCAGTTCAATGAGACTTTTCAGCATCTACTATTATTTAAAATTCTATGGAGGTGTATATATTTATTTTATTGAATGTATTTGTATTACATGGTCTTTGATATTTTTCTATATCTTGAATTGGAATGGAATGTCAAAATAAATGTTTGATTTTCTAGAAGAGACAGCAGATAGAGGAAATGTAGGTGGAAATAACCTAAAAAATAACCTCAAAACAAGGTGATTTGGGTACCAACTATATTGACTAAGCAGTAAATTTTGCAAAAGGGCCATATAGTAACTAGTGGAGCACTTATTAATGTTTTGTGTTTTAGAGAGATTCTAAAGGCTGATGAGAGATGGGAGGCAAAATAGACTCTTAGAGTGTCCCTGAAAAGTGGGAATAGAAGTGGGGAGTAATTCAGTTGCAACACAACTAGCTTAACAGACTCTAGATGACAGATTTCTTAGACTGTATTGGATCCTAAACACCAAGGAAACTAACACATACTTCCTGTGCAAAAATTTTGAGAGATTTCTCAAGACATTCATGCCTACAGGTAAGCTAGTCACATGGATATTTCTGAGAGGAGGTCAACAGACATTGTGTGAATTATTTTTAGGCCATGTGGTATGTGCTATACCCATCTACATTCTGCCTTGGCATATATAACATTAGAGGTTGTGTTCTAAACATAATAGCACCAGAGGAAGATAAACTAGATTCTTCTTTAATTTGGAAGTCAGTTTTCCAGAAATACTAGCTTTCCATTAAGGAAAAATTAATACTTTCTTATTCAAACCCCTGGTAATTAATACTTGCTTAATTCATCATATCTCAGTCTACCTTTAGTCAAAATGTGATTCAAACTGACAGCAATATAGAAAGAAATCAAGTATAGAAAGGAAAAGAAACTTTTACTGAATTAGTTTCACAAACCCATGTTTGGAAGCCAGCAAGATGGCTTAGTGGGTAAAGGCAACTGGAGTTTATAGTAAGACCATGTTCAACTGAATTCGGGTGGTTTATTTTTGAGAAGACACCATCCCATCTTACCACATGGCTTTAAGACTAGAATTTTGTTAGAAGCAGAAAAGAGTTTCCAAATAGTGTACTTTTCAAACTTCGCTTTCTTCTTCTTTTGAAAAAGGTATTTATTATGGTCTCACTATGCAAAGAATGAAAGTAATACCCCTTTTTTCTTCATAGACAATTTTTTCTTTTAAGGTAATTGTGACACTGTTAAATTTGGTGAGATTTAAGCTACTTATTCTCATGTATTCTTATAATGAGCTAATTATACAACACTGAGTTCTAGCATCCAATCCTCACCTGCCCTTATGAATATGCACCTCTTGGATTGTTTTATTTGTGTGTGTGTGTGTGTGTGTGTGTGTGTGTGTGTGGAAAGTCCTTATGAATATGTGTTGCTTTTATTGGTTAATGAATAAAGAAGCTGCTTTTGGCCAATGGCTTAACAGAACATAGCCAGGCTGGAAGAGATATAAATATATAGAGAGAGAGTTGGCGGAGTCAAAGAGATGCCATGTTGTTCCGCCAGAGAAAGACACCAGATACAACCTTACTGGTAAGCCACAGCCACGTGGTGATACAGAGATTAATAGAAATGGGTTAAATTAAGATGTAAGAACTAGCCAATAAGAAGCTAGACCTAATAGGACAAGCAGTGGCTTCATTAATACGGTTTCTGTGTGATTATTCCAGAAATCTTGGCAGCTGGGAAATGAACAAGCAGCCTCCCACTACATATATTGACTTCCAATTTTGTGTTTTATGAGATTCCTGTGAGTTAGAATGTGTGACTAACTTTGGTAGGTGGTGTATATCAAGAAAATTATCCGTTATTTTTAGATTTCCCAATTTGTTGGAGTACAGGTTTTTAAAGCATGGCCTTATTATTCTCTGGATTTTCTTGGTGTTTGTTGTTATGTCCACCTTTTCAATTCTTTTACAGCTTTCAGGTATGCTATTAAGTTACGAGTATGCGATCTCTCCATTTTTTTTTAATGTACGAATTTGCCTCAGAACCATCTTCATTGTGTCCTATAATTCTGGGTAGGTTGTGTATTTGCTTTCATTCAATTATAATTTCTTAATTTCTACCTTGACCCATTTTTCATTCAGCAGTGAGTTGTTCAGTTTTCATGAGTTTGTAACTTTTTGTTGTTTATGATATCCAAATTTATTCTGTGGTTGTCAGATAAAATTCAGGGTGTTATTTTAATTTTCCTATAACTGTTGAGACATATCTGTGTCCAAGTATGTGGTCAGTTTTGGAGAAAGCTTCATGAGATTGTGAGGATAGTATATTTAGTATATTATTTTGTATCTAGGTGAAATGTTCATATATATATATATATAAAGTTCATTTGGTTTATAATACCAGTTAGCTCCAGCATAGCTTTGTTTTGCTCTGTATGACCTGTATATTATCAAGATTGTGGTTTTGAAGTCAACTACTATCACTGAGTGAGTTTTAGTATGATATGGAAGCTGCAGCACTGTTTTTGTTGCTGCTCTTGTTGATTTTAATGAACTTGGGTGTTCTTGTATTTTGCGTATAGATGTTGAGAACTACAATATCTTCTGAATTTTTTCTTTCGCTGAGTATGTAGTATCCTTTACTATCTCTTCTGATTATTTTAGTATAGAAGTCTATTCTGTCAGATATTAAAACGGCTACACCAGCTTGAAGGTACTTGATTATATCCATAATAGCTATTTTGAAGCCCTTGACTTGTGCTTCAGGGCCACTGCAGTAGGATCGCTGGGTCTCATGGAGACGCATTCTCCTGACTCTCACTATTTGTGCTTTTATGCTGGCATTAGGCATCTCTAATTTTGATAATTGCAATTCTTAGTGCCGATATCTGGTCTTGTCTTTGTTGGGTGGGCATTTTTTTCTTTGGTTTATGTTGCCCTCTCTGGTTCCGAGGAGAGTGTGATGGCTCTGTTGCCTGATAGGGCATGCTTCTGAGATCCTGCCATCTGTAGCCAGGGGTTTGGCGGTAAAGTATGTTTCTAAGTATTAGGACCTGACTCTGAAAAAATGGGAATGGTCTTGGGGTGGAGCAGAGAGGATCTACAGGAGGGAGAAAAGATGGGTGTGTGTGGCGGTTTGAATGTAATTGGCCCCAATAAGCTCATAGTGAGTGGCACTATTAGGAGGTGTGGCTTTGTTGGAGTAGGAATGACCTTGTTGGAGGAAGTATATCATTATGGGGGGGGGGGCTTTGATGTCTCTTTTGGTCAAGGTTCCTTCAGGGTGACACAAAGTCCACTTCCTGTTATGTTCTAATCGAGACGTAGCCAGCACCATGTCTGCCTGCATGCTGCCATGCATGATAGTGGACTAAACCAATGAAACTTTAAGTCACCACTGCAATTCAGTGTTTTCCCTTGTAAGAGTTGCTGTGGTCATGGTGTCTCTTCACAGTGATAGAAACCCTAACTAATATAGTGTGCCACCAGGGATTGTGTAGACCCCTGGGAGTGGGGGCAAAAAGGAAGCAGAGGTCACAGCATGTGGCCTGCTTCACAGCTGGAGACAAGATTTGGGATTGTAATTATAGGAGAGGAGGGGCAGCGAAGATAACCTACTTGATTCCCTGGCCAGCTTGGCTAGTGGGTGGGTTTCCAGGGAGTGCCTGCAATAGTTGGAGGCTGACACAAAGGGATAAGGTGAGGGAAGAAGGCGACAGAAGACTTAAGTGATCCCCAATGGGAATTGGGGCAGAGAGGAAGGGAAGGCTGAAGAAGGTGGTCCACTACAAAGCTGGAGATAAGACTAGATTAGAATTGAGGGGAGGGGAGGATGGACTGTCTACATGCATAGTTTTTTCATTTAGTCTCTAATAACATCATGAAATCTGAAACTTTAAGCTGTTTATCTTCACCTTTCGTGAACAAAGATCCATTAAGGAGGAGAATTACATTGTGCTGGATTAATAGTGTTCAATTTGGTTATGATCATTCTCAGGTACAAACGCTATGACCTACAACAGAACCTACCTGCAAGATATAATAGTGTAATTATAGAAAGATGACTTTAAAGAAGTAGTGCCTTCCAGGACCAATGTATATTTGGACTCACAAAAACTGGCAGCATGCACAAGATCTGCCTGCACAAGTTCAAGCCAAATGTTGTACCAGCACTGAAAGGAGAAAAAGGTTCAACCCCTAACCAAGAAGCTCTTTGAAATGGATATCACTGATTTTTTTAAATCTGTTTTCTCTAATGGACTGTGCTACTGGGTGTATTAACCACACTTAAGGATAGCCTTCATGCCTAGGAGTAATTGGCAAACACAAAATGGATTTTTTGTTGCTTTCTTTTTTTTCTTATTGGCCTTTTGCCTGTTTGTTTCTTGGTTTTTGTTGTGTTGTTGTTTGCTTGTTTCTGTTTTTTTCTTAAATTTTAGTTTTGTTAGAGAGAGAGAGAGAGAAAGAGAAAGAGACAGCACAAGAGAGAGAATAAAATTAGGTGGGTAGGAAGAGTTGGGAGAGGGAAAATGGTCAAATATATTGTATGAAATTTTTTTAAGAAAAAAGAAAACAAAACAAAAATATAAAAATGTATCATTTTTACATTTAAAGTTTGTATGTATGATTTGTGTATACATTTGTATGTAAATATGTTCATGCATGTGAATGTGGGTGTGTGCTATGGCATGCATGTAAAGATCAGAGGAAACTTTTGGTGCCAGCCTTTACCTTTCATCTTGTTTGAGACAAGGGTTTTGTTTTTGTTGTTTTTTGCTGCATGTGCCTATAAGCTTGGGATATTGCTGTCTCTGCCTAATGTCTCACCATAGGATCACTGCCATTACACATGTGTGCTACCATGCCTAGCTTTATGTGTGCTCTGGGAACTGAAATTCAGATTGTCATGCTTATTACAGCAAGAATTTTATCCACTGAGTCATATTCTTAGCCCACTATTGATATTAAGTCAGATAATTCTTTGTTGGTGAAGGAAAAGAGAAGGGCAATAGAAAGGTAGGAAAGATTTTGTCGTATTGATTGCATATGCTTAGTACATTCCATGTCCTCCAGCTACTGGTAGATGACAATAAACACTGTCATTTGTGGTAACTATGGAATATTTCCCTGGACGCAAAATGACCTCTGGTTGAATCCTAGTCTCTTATCAAAAGAAAGTTAAGGTTTTGATGAGAGTTTAAAGCCTTTTTAGTATCAGCATGTATTTCAACTTTCTTCCTTACATTTGGTTTTCCTTCACGGTAGAGTAAAATCTGTTCTACAGCTCAGGAAGTAGATTGAATAGTATCAAACTGTGCAGGATATGTTAAAAGAAACTATTTTAAGTGCATTGGATATAAAGAATACAAGGGGGAGCCTTATTTAATTGCTTCTGTGTAGCAATTTAGAATGAATTCACACTATATGCTGCTGATGATATTTATTTTTCTTTTAAATTAGATATCATCTTCATCACCAGGAGATATTAGATTGTGTATCAATAAAAATAGACTACACGAGGGATGGGAAAGTAATCAGCAAAACATTCCTTCATTTGAAAAATCAAATATAAACTATTTTCACCTTAACCCACTGAAGTATAATTTACAAGAATTCAAATCAAACAAAATGACTAATATTGAATCACTGTGCTCCCCAAACAGAGTATAAACTTCAACTTCTATATTGTCTTTCTTCTTCTCCTAAATTCATCCTTATGTTAGGTTGTATTTCAGACTCTGTTTTTTTTTTCTGTTTTCCTAAAATTGTTCTTATTTTGTGTTGTACTTCAGACTTGCTCTAAAACACGCATTACACTAACTAATAAGAAAAAAGAATCAGTGACCTATCAAAATGGTTATAACACACTCCTAAACATGACCTCAAATAGTGTTCTTCCAGCCTGGAGCAAGCAGCTCCACAACAGCTGCACCTTGGGTTCTTAGCTGCTTTGACGATGATAACATCAATACCACAAAGGAACTGAATATTATCAATTCAATAGGGATATATTGGATTCTTGAAACTACACACAAAGCTATATAAAACTCTTAATTAAATCTATAAAATCTATATCCTAATACTTTTTCTTAGCTACATGTTTCAGGGAGCCTGCTTGTTCATCCCGGCCGCCCAGAACCAAAATAATCACACAGAAACTATATTAATTAAAATGTTGCTTAGCCTATTAGCTCTAACTTCTTATTGGCTAGCTTAACCAATTTCTATTAATCTGTGTATCGCCACATGGCAGTGGCTTACTGGCAAAGTTTCAGCATGTCTCACTCTGGTGGCTCCATGGTGTATCTCAGACTCTGCCTTCTTCCTCCCAGCATTGGGTTCCATCTTCCCCACCTACCTAAGCCCTGCCCTATCAACAGGCCAAGGCAGTTTCTTTATTCATTAATAGTAATCACAGCACACAGAGGGGACTCCCACAGCTACATATTATTATGAAATACTATTATATACAAAATGATATAAAAATTTTCAGTGTACTTTATGTGAGGATATAATCCCTCTCATCATCTTATTGCTAAATTTTGTAATGCCATTATCATTGTGCATTTGACTCATGAGGTAAGAGTGTCATTGAGTTGATCAATTAACAGTCTTTTTTACATTTAAGCAAATCTATAAACAGAATTTGTGGATTGACAACTTCACCCCCTTAACAATTTCATCTACAAGCATTTTTTCATCCTCTTATCCAACTTCAATGGTATAATTCTTACTTTCTTCCAAATTTGCTACAGAAAATCTTTCTTTTAGGGGGTGTCTATGTTAACAGAAGAGTTAGTACAATTGCAGACATAGCTAAGTTATGAGTTCTATCCCAGACAACCAAAACAAAGCAATTATCCACACAGATGAAATCATTTGAGTTTGTGATCATAGTGAATATGAACATAATTATAAAATACAGAGTAGGTGATAAAACTTGTTACACATTACTGGCAGCTCCTCTGGTGCTTTTTCTTTTATGTCAGGCATCAATAAAAACAAGGGTGTTGCTATAAATATGAATTATTTAATCTATAAGTGTGTTAATATAGCTCCCTATTGTTTGACAATTTCATCAGAATTCACTCAGTCTCTCCAAGAGGGAGGATTAGAATATTGATAACCAAGAAACAAACCAAAGTTCACAGATCTGTGAATGTGGGAACTTGGAAGATTCTGGAAGGCCACTCTCCCAGCTTTGTAGAAACTATTTAGTGCGGGTACTCTGATCAGGCAAACTGATGAAAGGAGAGATTCTCAACTTTTGAACTGCCTGCAAGATGTTCAGAGAACTCCAGGGCGGCATTTTTAAAGAGCCACCTGGAAAATAACTTACCAACCTGTTGCTCTGCCTACCATATTCTTCAGTGTCCCAGCTTTTGTGGGCTGTCACCCATATGGGATGAGAAATTCAGTGATACAATTGCATTAATGGGTCCTGTGAGTACTCCCTCACCTGTACTCTTGTTAGTGACCCAAATAAAATCCACTCTTTCACTAAGCTGAATTTTGATACAATGATTACTTTGGTCTGTCATAGATTCCTTTTCTGTGCTAAGTAGATATGTGACGCTGTGTCTCCCAGGCAATACTCTGCCAGACAACACTCTTTCACCAGAGAAGAAAAATAAACATAATCTGGTTTCAGTCAAAGGGTAATACCTATGGAGGAAAACACCAATTTCGTCCTTCTGTTAAAAAGAATTACATTCACATTTGTTTAATTCCTGAGAGTCTAGCAGGGAACAAAAAGTCATTAGTGGACCAAAAGCAAAAAGAATAGAGGACAATAACTGAATTAGTGGCACACCACCACATACCAGTATCATTTTTCTTTTCTATCTGGGAAGAGAAACAGGCATAGAATACTTTAGAAAGAAAAGCTGAGAACAGCAATAAAAGAAAATTTTGTGGCTCACTTGCTCACTTTTGGTATAGTCTAGTAATTTATGTGAATGTGATAAATATTTTGCATTCATAGTATGGCCTTTTTTATTGTATGATACTTGTTTCTTGGAAGATGTGATCAAATACCTATTCATCTAAGATAAGAAACTGATAACATGACAGTAAGGATGCTACCAAAATTCAACTGTGTAAAACAATGAGTTTTATGGAGGTTATGTGTAAGTTGTATGAATGGGAGGTAATTTACAGGAAAAAAAGACTCAAGGACAGCTACATCCCCAAAAGCCCACTTCAACATGGGTGACAGTTGATGAAAGCTGGAAATCTGAAGCTCACTGCAAATCCTATAGACTGCTTAACAGGTTAAAGAGTATCTTCTCCCAGTGGAGCAGTTACTCCTAACTTCTTCCAGCTAGCTTAGACGTCTTTCCTTCTATCCAGCTTGTCTTGTCTGAGAATGTCTCCTAGAAATTCTTACTTCTTATATCTGCTTGGAGAGTGAGGACCTTAGCATATCTGCTCAATTTCAGGAGCTTCCTGAAGCTTTTAAATTGTTTGCTTCCTGATCGTTACAAACTTCTCTGCAAGATGGAATCTTTAACCAATCTTTGAACACCCCATGTCTAAAGAGCTTCCATACCAGGTGGAGGGGTTTACCTCAGAGGAAAGTACTACAGAACATTTTGATCAAAAGAAGATAAAACACATAGGTAATATGAGCATATATGGGTAAGAGTGCAATATTGCAGTTCTTTTTTTCATATTCTTTTTTTTCATTCAAAAAATTTACATTTCTTCCCCTTCTCCCAGTCCCCTCCCGCTCCCTCCCACTCCTTCTCCCTCCCCCTGCTTCCTTAAAAGAGGACATGGTGCCCTGCCCTGTGAGAAGTCCAAGGCCCTCCCTCCTCCATCCCAGCCAAGGAAGGTGTGCATGCAAATAGACTAGGTTCCCAAAAAGATAATACACGCAGAAGAGATAGGTCCTAGTGTCATTGTTGATGACTTCTCAGTCTGGACACCGAAATTTCGCCCGATGGATGGAGATAGAGACAGAGACCCACATTCACATCAGAGCAATGGACTGAGCTCCCAAGGTCCAGTCGAAGAGCAGAAGGTGGGAGAAGATGACCAAGGAAGTTAGGACCGTGAGGGACTGGTCCACCCACTGAGACAGTGTGCTTGAACTAATGGGAGCTCACCAAATCCAGCTGGACTGGGACTGAACGAGCATGTGATCAAACCGGACTCTCTGAATGTGGCTGACAATCTTGCAGTTCTTAGTGAAGAGTGTTGCCTTTTGCTATTGTGAGTAGAATTTCTTTTCTTTCTTCTTTTTTTTAAAGGTATCTCTACTATTTTTTAGCCTTTATTCTTCTCTCATACATTACATCCTGATAACCAAAGTTATCCCTCCCTCCCAATCCCTTCTCCCACCTCCCCTCTGCCCCAGATCAACTAACAAGATATAATAAGACTGGACACAAATCCTCACATCATGGTTGAATGTGGCATCCCAGTTGAAGGATAAGTAAGGATCCCAAGAGCAGGCAAAACAGTCAGAGACACCCCCTCCACACACACACAGCCATGGTTAGGAGTCCCACAAGAACACCAAGCTACATAACCATAAGACCCTAGCTCGGACTCATACAGGCTCCATGTTTGTTGCTTTAGCTTCTGTGAATCCCCATTACCCTGCTTAGTTGGTTCTGTGGCCCCTATTATTCTGGTCTCCTCAAAAACCTTTGGCTCCTACAATTCTTACTACCAGTCTTCTGTCAGGTTCCCCTGGTTCTGCCTAATATTTGGCTGTGGGTTTATACAGTTGTTCCCATTGGTTACTGGATGTTGACTCTCTGATGACAATTGGGCTAGGCACCGATATATGAGTATAGCAGAATACCATCAGGAATCATTTCGCTGACTTTTTTCCCCAGTATGTTTGGTTCTATCCTGTGGCTCTGGGCTGTTCTGCGTCTGCTTCTGGATCCAGGCAGTATTCATCAAGAGCTCCCTTTCCAGTGTGGGCCCCAATTTGGGCCAGTTATTAGTTGGTCATTCCCACAAGTTCTGTGCCATAATTGCCCCAGAACATCTCACCCAGTTTTGTGGCTGGGTTGATGTCCTGGTCCCATTTCTAGGAGGCTTGTCTGGTTATAGAAGATGACTAGTTCAGGCTCCATATCCCCTACTACTAGGAGACTTTGCTAGGGACACTCTTGGAGACTCCAGGGAGTTTCCACTGCATTATTCTACATTGCCTCCCTAATGCTCTTAAGTTCTAGTTGTCTTTGCCAGTAATGTCTACCTCCATCTCTCCTACTCCTTCCATCTGATCCCTCCTGTTGCTATGAGCACCTTCCCCCACTCCACCCACAAAATATATTTCCCCTTCACAAGGATACACATGTGTCCCTCCTTGACCGCTCCTTCTTACTTATATTCTCTGGGTCTGTGAATGTAGCATGGTTATCTCTGACTTTATTGCTAATATCCATATATAAGTGAGTATATAACATGTTTTTCTTTCTTGCTCCAGGTTGCCACACTCAGGATGATCTTTTTTAGTTCCATCAATCCACACACCTATGAACACCTGATTTTTGACAAAGAAGTTATACATCTTTTAAAAATTGTTTATATAATCTTGAATTAACTTAGGTAAGTGACATATCATAAAGAAAATTACTCGTTTATTTTAAATTTTCTCATTTGGTGGAGTACACGTTTTTGAAGTTTAACCTTGAGGTTCTTTGAATTTTCTCAGTGCCTGTTGTAGTGTCTCCCTTGTCATTTCTGATTTTGTTAATTTAGATATCCTTTCTGTATCTTTTACTTAGTTTGGATAAAGGTTTGTATATCTTGTTGATTTTCTCAAAGAGCCATCTCTTTATTTCATTGATTCTTTGTATTGGTCTCTTTGTTTTTATTTTATTGATTTCAGTCCTCAGTTTATTTCCTGCCTTCTACTTTTCTTGGGTGAGCTTGCTAATTTTTGTTCTAGAGCTTATTGGTATGCCATTAAATCACTAGTATGTGATATCTCCAATAAAATAGAACTATACAGAGATACATAAAAGCTGTACTGGATACATGTCTAGGAAAATGGTAGTGACATAGAACCATAGAACAATTTCATGTTAGGAGTTAGTAAAGAACAAAAATATCAGTTCTGCACATTCAGAAATTGGTGTAGGAGGGTCCTTCTGTATTTGGGTTGCTTTTATTGGTTAATAAAGAAACTGCCTTGACCTTCTGATAGGGCAGGACTTAGATAGACAGGATAAAGAGAACAGAATGCTGGGAAGGGGACAGAGTTAGAGAGTAGCCCGCCATGAAGCCTGCCAGGTCAAACACGCTGAATCTTTCCCGGTAAGCCACAATTAGTGGCGACACACAGATTATTAGAAATGGGTTAAACAAATATGTGAGAGTTAGCCAATAAGAGGCTAGACCTAATGGGCCAGGCAGTATTTAAATGAATACAGTTTCCGTGTAATTATTTCGGGTACACACCGGGAGCCGGGTGGCACAAGGGGCCCTGCGCCGGGAACACAGCCCGAGCCCCTCATTGCAACAAGAAATTGCATAAAAGAAAAAGGGGCTTAGAGCTAAAATAGAGCTATGACTATGAAACCTGGGAACCAGTCACCAGATGAGAATTGTTAGAAGTTGCCGTCATGAATTTATCAAGGAAAAGTCCTTTTCTTATTTGTTGGCAGAATATAATCTCCCTAAAAATTTGATTGAATTAAATGCTAAAATAAAAAGCAGGAATATGAAGTGATTCAAATAGATTTTTATTGTTAAGTAGAAATAAAGAGAATATGTAAATAATCAAAATAAAATTGTGCTTTTTTCATATAAGGGATATGTGGACTTGGATTTTTAGCTACTGTATCTGTTCCTTTGCAAAACAAATTGGTTTTGTATTCACAGATGGTGCAGTTACAAAAGAACCATCCTCTGTACATAAATTTATGTTTTTATTTCTAATCTAGGAAATAGTTTTCAGACTGGCCCTAAACAAAGGAAATTTTAAAGAAAGACATTTTATTTTTTTTAAAACAAATACATGTATGCTTTTGTGTATCTGTATGGTCACATGGATGGAGGTGCCTACAGTGGCCCCTGGAGCTGTAGTTATAGGTGGTTGTGAGCTACCTGAAATAGGGACTAGGAAATAAACTAGGGTCCTCAAGAAGAGCAGTACATGAACTTCACCATTGAGCCATATATCTAGCTCCTAAAGCTTGAACCATAAATTTGAAAGCTAAGTATTTTCAAGTTAGTAATATGAATTAATGGTGCCAGTGTAGGAATTATTCACAGTCTAAATTTCTAAAATTATCTCATAGCATATCATAAAGAAGCTGTGGTGGTTTAAAAGAGAATGACCCCATAGGATTATTTATTTTTATACTTTGTCCCCAGTTGGTGGAACTTTTTAGGAAAGATTAAGAAGCATAGGCTCATTGAAAAAGGTTTGTCACTAGGACTGAGTTTGAGATTTCAAAAGTCATTCCATTCCAGTTAGCTATCTATGCCTCTGACTTATGGATCAGTATGTAGTCTCTTATCTACTTAGCTACTGTTCCAGAGACTTGCCTACTCACCTACTGAAATGCTTCCTGCCATGATGTTCATGGACACCAACCCTCTGAAATTGTAAAAATCCCCAGTATATACTTTCTTTTATAAGTTTTGTATGTTATCTTGGTCATGGTGTCCCTTCACAGCAGCAGAAAACTAAGACTGTGGCTTTAATTTCCATTTAAAACATAAATACAGTTTTTAAAAGATGCATATATTTCATTATTTTATGTATATGGGTATTTTGTCTGTGTGTGTGTGTGTATGTGTATCTATAATGTGTGCCTGGTGCTTGAGAAGTTCAGAAGAATCTTTGGATTCTCTGGGACTGGAGTCACAGACAGTTGCAAGCACCATGTGAGTGTTGGGAATTGAAACCAGGTCTTCCACAAGAGCAACAAGTACTCTTAACTGCGAAGTCAACTCTGTAGCCACTGCAAATATGTTTTTAAATACAAAGAATGGAACATTTTCACTAGTTAGCTACACTGGAGTGCTACATTGCTACACTAGAGACCTAAGTTAGTGTAAAAACCTTTTTATACAGAGATGATTAATGAAAGGACTAATATGTTGGATAAACTTTAATTGCAGCCTGAAACAGGGTTTAGTATAGTTATCTTTTAATAATTAAATTGCTTTGCTAACCCCCATTCTAGGTCACCTTTCTTTGTAACACATCCACAAAATTGTGCTTTTTTCATACAAGTAATCAGTCAATAAATATATTGTTATTGTTCTCCTTGCTGTGTTAAGATACCTTTATGTGTGATTCCTATCTGTAAAATAAAATAATTTATTTTATTAAACCTAATATGAAATTCACCTTTAATGTGACAAGGCTAGCAATTTGGGCAAGAAATTGCTTTATGGTATGCTATATAAAGCTGACATACATGACCGACAAAAACATGACTGCTAAACTTCCCTAAAGAAGGTGAGACAATCCTTCAGGGTTCCTGCTTCACAGAAGAAACAGCCAGACATTCTGCAGGACATAGAAGACTGACAAATTGCCAATATAGGAAAAACAGCCTTTCAAATTTCCTGCTTCATGGAAAAGTCTGCCAGATACTATGGGACTATAGGCTGAAGATGGATGCCCAGAGTTGCAGAAGAAATCTGGGTGACTGTCCAGGCAGCAAGATGTCTCTGTCAATTCTAGAACTTTGGAAGTTGCTTACAATGCACTTCTTGTTTACTTAGGTAATATTGTATCCTTCTGGGGGTCTTTGAAGAGTTGAAGACAGATATAGTTTTCCTTATTTATGATTACAGATAAATTAAATATGAAACTTTAGGCTCACAAAGAAATATTGTACCTATAATTCTTGCTTGGTCACTGTTTTGTATTTGTAATTTGACTATGTTAATGTTAAAACCTTAACTTTTAATTAGACAGAAAAGAAAAGATGATGTGGGATTCCCCTCTGAATGCTATGAATATGCTTCATTACCATTGGTTAATAAAGAAGCTGCTTTGGCCTATAGCAGGGCAGACTATAGCCAGGCTGGAAGAGATATATAGAGAGAGTAGGCAGAGACAGAGAGATGCCATGTAGTTGCCAATGGAGTAACATGCAGGCCATGTAAGCCACAGCTTATTGGCCATACACACATTAATAGAAATGGGTTAATCTAAGATGTAAGAGATAGTTTGAAAGTCACCTAAGTTATTGGCCAGTGTTGTAATTAGTATAGTTTTGTATTATTATTTGGGTCTGAGAAGTCAGGAAATGAACAAGCAACCTCCACTTACAATACCTGACAAAAGCAACCCAAAGAAAGATCTTACATATGGGAGCTATAGCCCATTGTGTTAAGGGAGGTATGGAGATATGAGCAAGAGGAGACTGGACACAGTTTCTTCACAGATAGGAAGCAGAGACTAGTGAAGACTTGTACTTCCTCTTTCTCTCTTTCATTCGACTCATGACGGCAGCCCATGGAAATATGCCTCCCCTACTTAAGGTGTATCTTCCCAGGCGAATGAACCTAATCTAGAAAAATCCCTCAGTCATATCAGGAGACTATAACACACTGGATCATTCCTCACAGATATGTCTCCTAGATGATTCTAAACCATGATGTATTATCAATAATGACCCTCACATTGAAAGTCTGTGTTCTTGTTCTTTTCCGGATCCCTCTCGGAGAGGCAGCTTTCGCCTCTCCCTTCTCTCTCCCCCTCGTCTCTCTCTCTCTCTGTGTGTCTCTCCCGCTCTGTTCTTCTCCCCTTCTCCCTTCCCTTCCATAACCACTAATAAATATCCAACCTCACTCTGAAAAAAAAATAGAAAAAAAAAAAACAAAAATAAGAGAAAGTCTGTGTCTTCACTATTCTGTACATAGACTGAAGGAATGACCTTTTCTACTTTTGCTCACCATATTAGCTTCAAGTTTAGCATAGTAAATATTTGCTAGATGAATTGATGTATTTGTACTATTCATCTTATCAGCTTCCTTTTCAAATATAGTAACTGGCACTAAGTTATTCTATAATACTCCACATCTTCCCCTAATCTGTGCCCTTTTGCTTTCTTAGGGGATTCGATGTAAGGATACCAAATTAATTCTTTTAAAAGTTTTCATTTTCCTGATTTCCTTTCTTTTGCCTGGGCTAAGAAACCAGAATAACCACAACCAGATGAATGTCCTATGTTCCTGTCAGTGCCAATTGTAAGTTTTTTGGAAGCATCCTCATCCCTGATCCTTATCTCATCCTATTAATATTGTCCTTTGACAATGACACCCATGATGGAATTCTGAACTTTAATGGTCATCTAAAGGTTGTGCCACAGAGTACAGACTTTACAGCTTGTCTTAGGAAAAGACAGCAGTTCTACCAGGGTCTAGATCTGATACTCAAGAATTACTCCTGGCTGACTGGCAAATGGAGTAAAAACAGTTCCATCTATATTGATATACTGTAACCTCTTTATGGTAGTGTGTCTGCATAAATTGCCACCAGAGTGAACTCCTTATAATAATGTATGGCAAGAGACTGTAACAATACTTATACTAAAGCAACCATATGAAAATCACATAGCAACATCTCAAAGAAACTAAAATGCATTTATCTAATTTTTTGGATTTAGTAAAAATGTAGGTGTACTTTAGTACCTAAATTAAGTTAGGTCAGTTCATGTTTAAAATAAAACAAAACAAAAACTAATTTGGCTGGATTTGATTTTCCCACTACCTTGCCTGAGTGTACCAGATTTTTAGGTGTCATACAGATATGTATATCTAAAAGGTTTGTGGTTGTATCCTATTCCGCATGACTCTAATGCATTTTTAAATGGAATTGTTGAACCACTTGCTGAAGGAGAAAAAGTGGTGGAATACAGGCTATGTAAACATATGCATATATATATATATATATTTCTGTATATTGATCTCAAACTCCATCATTGACTTGTATATGTATTTCTTTACATGTGTATCTACATATACCCCTGCAAAAGATTTGTGATGTGATTATAAACTCCTTCTCTTCTTTCCGGTTACCTCTAAGCTGCTAAAGATTCCTTGGAGGATTTTTATGACCCCAGTGTGAAATAGTTAGCAAACACAACTGTGGCCTTTAAAACATCTTGCTTCACTGCTCCGAAGCAACTTCAGTTCCAGCAAGAGTAAGCTTTGAAAGGCAGCTGGGCAAGACCATCTTCATTCAAAGTGTTAATTTGATAACTGCCTAATTTGATCTCCACATTCTAAATATCAAACTCTGTTTCCAGACGTTAATTGGTTTTTCTTTATTTTTTTTTACGTTTTAATTTAAATATATTAACAGATTTTGTTTGATCTTTAATTTTCTCAGTTTTGGCAGGGTCCACATTTCAGTTGCAATTATTTGAGCTCACGACAGGATTTATATATTTTAAAGATTACATTAATTAGCTCTGGTGGAAAAACATTTTATTCCTCATCAAGAATATTATCAGCCAGACTAGCCAAATGATTTTCAGACAGTTGTAGAACATTTGTATTTCAGAATGAAGCGAAGACTGTGTTCTTTATTAATGACCCATTGCATTGCTGTCAATTTATGCAATTATTAAAGCAAAGCTAACTCAGATCTAGATATAAAGGACTTAGAATCTCTCTCTTCTCTCTTTCCATTTTCCACCACCTTCTCTTCTCTTTTCTTCACCTAGTTTTTCTTGCCCTTACATTCCCTTCTTTCTTTTTCCCAACCACTGACCTTAGCTTTAGAGAGGTTGTAGGCAATAATTTTGAAACTAAACTTTCATTAGGGGAGAAATAATAGTAATTATAATTTTCTAACATGAAATACATTGAAGTTTATGCTCTCTTTTCTCTATGGAGTCCTTCTAACTCAGCTATCTACCACCTTATTGTGAGTGATTCTGGAATAGCCTCAGTAATGCAAGTCTATGCCCCTAACTCTCTTTTTACTTGAGATCTGTAGCTTTCTATTTTCTACTTCAAGTACTTCACATTGATAAAGCTCTAAGGACATTTCTTTAATGATAGAAGTGATTACTTCAGAATGATGAAGCCTGAAGAGCTATATTTAAGAAATGATATTTTAAAATGGGGGAAATTATAGAACATGTAAATTTCACATGTGACATGCCATCATGAGAAGCTAAAGGTAGCTAGCCAGTTTGCTCAAAGAATTGACTCTGGAGCAAATGTGTACATACTTAAATTCTAGTGTGGTGCTTGCTATCTCTGTAAGCCTGGACAAATATGTACATTATATTCAATGTTCTGAACAAATAGATAATATTCCTTACTTAATCCTAATAGCTACCATGTTGAAGGACAATGTTTGATAAATTTAAATGTCTTTAAAGGAACCAACATTCTAGCCCTATGCATACCCACTCTGAGATAAGACCAAGCTACAGTCAATGTGGTGAGCTCCTTTTCCATGGTTAACAATACAAGTGGTTTAAAAGTGTTTCAAAAGCTTCCGAGTTCTGATACTACATAACATGGGCTTAAACTTCAATACATTACAGACAAAGAACTCAGACTAATTAACTTCTATTTAGCCAATTATGCTCTTTGTAATTACTAAATACTGTGTTGAATTGAGACTCTTGTCTTTATATTTGAGTTTGTAAGTGTCTGACTCAAGCACATGTCAGAGCAAGTTTCTCCATATTGAATTGACATCCACAAAAGCAAAGAGGAAATTTCTGAGGTTTCCTTAGGAACATGGTCTTCCCATGAGTATATACAAAGACAAAACCCTCTGTGCTTAGGATAAGCTATTTATTATTTGCCCAAATATGTAAGAAAAATATTAGTCAAACTAGTAAAATTGAATAAAAAAGGGAGTTTTCATCTCTCAAAGCCAAATATCAGCACATTTGTGTTTCTTGGGTTTTTTTAAAATCAGTTGTAAGTGTAAGTTATAAAACACATTTTCCTCTTTAATTACTTATCTTTAGAACTGAGAAGGTTTTGGTATGCAACCCAAAAGTTATTAAATATGATGATAAGGCAACAAAGTATTATAAGCAAGGGAGGGCAACAAATTATTATTTCTGAAAGGTTTTCTACAAGAAACAGTCCACATCTCAATTTCAAATGCATTAACATCTAAAAGTCCTTAATCTCCCTATGACAGACGCCCTGTGATGACTAGATGCATTTTCCATTACTGCCTGGGGTGGCTACTTTGTTTTCAGGATTTTTCTCAGCCAAAAAATGCCATACACTATGCAGATTCAACCTTTTCAGTCAACAACTTTCATTGCTTTGTCTTTAGTATTCAATTCCCATCTGTACCTCTGACTTAGGGACATATTTATATTTTGCTTCATAATGATGAATCACTATAATTTATGCTTTAATTTGGGGTAATAGAAACACACACATAGTATTGAACCTGCCTTATTATAAAATAAAAATGAATAATATACAATATATACATAGATTGTTGAGCCTTTCAACAATCTGATGTTATAAGTAAAGATGAACTTAATTCTAAAGGAATAAAACTCTCTTGTCCAAGGAGAAATTGAGATGTGGGAATTGTTTCAGCTTGGCATAATATGGAAGGAAGAGATAGGAATTAATTATTCAAACAGGTAAGAAAAATGTTAATGGAATTTTAATGAGTTATTATATATCAAATACATGAAACCCACATACTATTTTCTTTTTCATTTCTGTGACCAAAAATATGACAAAAAGCAGCTTAAAGGAGCAAAGGCTGATTTTGTTCATGGCCTCAGATAAATTTCAGGCTATTGTGGTATGGAAAATGGTGGGAGGAAATTCAGTCCATGGTATCAAGAGCATGCACTAGTGACTGTTCACATGGAATATGCTAAGAAGCAGAAGGTTTGACATTGAAACCAGGTGCTGATAGAATTTTTAAATTCCTGTGCCAAGTGACCAACTTCTGCTAGCTAGGCTTCATCTCATTAAAGGTGCAGAACTTTCAAAATAGCACTACAAATTGGGGACCAGATGTACAAAATACAAGTTTACTGGAGATATTTGAGATTCAAACTGTATTAGCATGAAAGTTTAGAAGTTCTATAACCCATTATAGACAGACTTTGTATCTCTCTCTCTCTCTCTCTCTCTCTCTCTCTCTGTGTGTGTGTGTGTGTGTGTGTGTGCGTGTGTGTGTGCATCTGTGTACTCATTTATGTTTGTGTACTTGTGAGTGTGGAGACTCAAGGTTCAAAGTTGATGTTCGGAGTCTTCCTAGATCACTCTCTACTTATTTTGACCTGAAGATCACTGATAATGGCAAGGCCATTTGCTCTGAGATTCGTCTGTTTGCCTTCGGAACACTGGAATTACTGGTTTCACCCTAGCCATAAGATGTTTATGAAGGCTGTAGAAATCCAAATTCCAGCACTCATGAGCTCATAACCCCTGAGCCATATCTGCAGCCCCTTAGTAGTTCTTTTCTGTGAATCTCTTCATGGAAGAAACAAAAATTATTGGGGTTCAACAAGAGATCTGAAATAATCTCGTCTAGAGATAGGTCTAGAAATCTTTGAACTTTGATGAAAAGTATACAGGAAAGTTCATTTGTGTTCCAGGACTTCCTTGTTGAGCACAAGATGGTTACCAACTATCTTATTTAGTCACAGACATACAGTTTGAGAAACAGGGCAAACTTAGATCTTATCTCTGATACAAAGTAAAGAGCACATACAAATGGGGAGGAGGTCAAGAAAATTCTCCATACCTGGAGCTTGACCATGTTTTGATAAGAAATGATCTTGTCTCTAAGGAATGCAGAGGAAACTTACTTACCTACTTCACTGCAGGCAAAGATTGGCTGATACTAGGTGAGAAAGAGAAAACTCAGTATATATCAACTTCACTCCAGTGAAGGCCACATGCCCAGGAGTAGTTGGCCAATACAAAACAAATTCCATTTTTTTTATTTGTTTTGTTTGATTTTTGTTCTTTGGTTTTGGTTGTGTTGGTAGGGAGGTAGAAGGACTTGGGCTAGGGAAAAGAATATGATCAAACTATATTGCATGGAATTAAAAAAATAAAAGCAATTTAAAAGGAACAAAGGTCTACACAGATAAGAAGTCTTGAGATATATGGCATGCTGGGTTGAGTATAGGCAATGATAATCCTTTCATATTTTAAAATAGTAAGTTCCAACTGCTTTATTATTTAAAATTATAGGATAATTAGGTAAGTTATGTGTTTTTTAGCTTTAGTAAGTCACTTTCTATTATGAAAGTATATCAAAACAACCCATTGTAAGACAGACATGGTGGTGTATTCTTGCAACCCCAGGTAAAAGGATTGAGTTCAAAGCCAGCAAACAGCTACCAGTTAGACCCTTAAAGCAATAAAATAATAACATTACATTATACCCCAATAATGGATACAATTATGATTTGCTATTTCAAAATAATATTAAGAAAAATAAAATATTCCACCTTAAATCTTGTAAAAAAAAACTTCTGCAAGCAGGTACTGACTATACCTATTTATAATTTGATGGAATATATACCTTCTGTTGAGTGCTCTATTTTCCAAAAAAAAAAAATGTAATCTTCTAGTAAATAGTTAAATTTTCTACCACTGAAAAGAAAAGCCATCCTGCCACCCTACACTGACCCTATCCCTATCTGCTGCTGGGGGAAGCATAGGGACACTGCTAGCGTGCAGATGTCTCCTGCTGCTGACAAAGGGCACAAAGCTCACCCATGCTTGAGCTCTCCCCTGGCACATGGCCAATTGATAATGTGTTGTTGATGCCATGAGGGAGGAAATGAGACTGTGAAACACTGGGATGGTAAAAGAAGAAAGATCCATCTTTGAGACTGAGCAGTGTAGCAACTGTCTAAGAGTAGGAATGCAGCAGAGACATTAATATTCTCCTTGTACATACAAGTTTTGCTTTATCTAAAAGCCTACCGTGCGGGAGAGCACCAGCAGTATACAGAGAATTGCCCTTCTGTTTTACAAGCAGGAAGAACCAGCTGAAAAATAAAGGGGAAAGAAAAAAATGAGAAACATCCTGCAGCACTCCAGGCATTACACTAAAAGCAAAATAGAGGCTGTGCTCCGCTAGAGTACATTTAAGTGAGTGATATGATGAAGGTAGATGTAGCAACACAAAACACACTTATTACATAAACAACTTAAAACACACTTAATACAAACCCAAGTACTCATGCTTGCCAGCACGTGCTTTCAAGGGGCCCAACTCTCCACGCCTTAAACTATCATTAATGAGCTAAATGATATAATGTCTGAACAGAAGATACATTTCAGCAGAGTTGGATACTAACAGATAAGCAGATGAATACACCAATGAAAGACCTAATTTGTGGTACAAAAGCTCCTTTCACAGTGTCATTAGCAAGAGTTTGGGCATCAGCCTAGGTCATTTCATTTTACAACTGGCTGTTCTATTTACAAGGCCAGAGCTTCTCACTGCAAACTGAGAGTAGTGTCCTGGCCATCCTTGATAAACGACAGATGTGAACTGAGTTAATGTTTAGGAGACAGATACATGACCTCTGGGTTAGGCACTGTCTCTGTTATGGGAAACTAACACCATTAAAGGGAAGGCATGGGGCTCCTGTATACACTGCCTGCAGGAACCAGGAGAGACAGTGGACAAGGTAGAAACAGGGGTTTGACTGATGAGCTCTGATAATGGAGGTTGTAAAGTATGACAGTCTGTATCTGAGTTTTACCTAGTGTGAAGGACTTTCTGCTATCTTCTAAGTTCCCAGCCTAAGAACCAATTATTCTAATTTATTAACCCTCTGATATTACTAGCAGTCCCTTTTTCTAACTAACTGCTAAAGACACCTGTTTTCTTACAATTAGTGACTTCACTGTAATCTCCTCTGAAACATATTTCATGATAGCTGCCTAGTTACCCACTGATGTTAGAACTCACTCCCCTCCTTAGGGTCTACGTTGACTGACCTACAAGTCGGGGCAAGACTGTAAAAATTCCTTTGTGCAGACCTAATGCTTGGTGCCCTAACTATAAAAGGGGGGTTCAGAAACTAGCCTTTTGCCACAGCCTAACAAACACCATCTTGTGGCTGTGGTCTCAGCTGGCTGATAAGCTTCTGTACCCCTCAGTGTATTTTATTTTTTATTTTTAAGTTTGCTTCTGGTTTTCCTGGGATCTGGTTTCTGGAATAAAGTTTGCTTCTGGTTTATTAGACTTGGTGGTGTTCTCATCTTTGTGCGACTCCCCTGGACCCAACACCAATCAAATGCAAAGTTGTGGAGCCTAGTCATAGTGGCATGATACAGACTGAGAAGGTTGTATTTCTGTTTTTTTGTATGAGTATCTGTATAACAAAAATATGGAATAGAGAGGCCATGAATTTGAAAAAAAAAAAAACAAGGAAGGGTATATGGGAGTGTTGGGCCTCTTGAGGCCCAGTGTAATTTCCTAAGCCTAACTTGAGTTGGCATGAGGCCTAGTGTAATTTCCTGAGCCTAGCTAGGGCTTGGAGATCTGTCTCTGGTTGCCCAACCTAGACCCACCTCTGCCCAGCTACCTCTAGCGTGGCAGAATATTATTGACCCTTGTTCCTTGTTCCACCTTGGCCCATCCCAGGCTTCTCCACCCCCATTACAACCCTATATAAGTCCCTGCTTGATACCATTAAATGAGATCCTACTTTGACAGACTCCCGACTCAGTAGGTGTGTTTCTCCCCAGTGTAGGGGGGAGGGCTGAAAGCAACATTCACCATCCCATTCAGCCCCAGGGAGAGTCTGGCAGTTCTGGCTCTGGCAGAAACAAAAACAAGGAAGAGTATATGGGGGAATTCGAAGGGAGGAAAAGTAAAGGGGAAATCATGTAATTGTGATCTTCAAAAAAATAAAAGAAGTAGTTTTTAAAATGAGGGTTCGTCCTCACTTGAGAAAAGATGAAAATTCTTCCTCCTTTGAGTGTGAACTGAATTTAGCATCTTGCTACCAAGGACTATAGAAAAAAGAAAATAGTACCTTAGAAGGCATCACCTTAACCATGTCATCAGAGTAAATTGTAGTATCATGTCATTAGAAGAACCCATTACTTCTGGGGTGGTCTTTATAAAAACTCCAAGCTGCAGAAAAACTTCAGACATAGTTATATAAAGGGACAGCCTACACAATGCCTGGTCAGTGATCTTCTAAATTGTTAAGGAAATTCAAAACAAGGGATCAATTAAACAGATCGGAGATCTGAGGAGTCAACACCACTAGATATAACATGACCTTATGGACTGTATCTTGTCTTAGTTTCCTTTCTATTTCTGTGATAAACACCATGACCGAGAACAGCTGGAGGAAAGCAAATGCTGTTACCTTCAGGCTTGTATCTAACTTGGAGGGCAATCAGTACAGGAACTCAAGACAGGAACCTGGAGCATTGGTAGCCTCTCAAAGACCACATCCCTGAAGAAAACTGGCTCACCCTCCTCCAACAGCTATCAGTTGCAATAGCTCCTCAAATATGGGTGGGACTTCACAAATCCCTCATTCATCTATGCTAATTTTGGCTTACTCATGCAAGTCTTGTGCATGCACTCACACCTCACCCATCCATGTTAGAATTTTTGGTTACATGTACAAGTCTTGTGCATGCACACACAGTCTCTGTGATTTTGTTAGTGTAACAACCCTATCATGTCTGGTAAATATTGTTCCCCTGCAGATATTTATTCCACTTAAAACTTATAACCATTCTGCCCCCTCTTCCTTTATGATCCCTGAGTCTTAGGGCCTTAGGGGTGTGTGTGTGTGTGTGTGTGTGTGTGTGTGTGTGTGTGTGTGTTAGATACCCTATTTAATGTTGAAAAATTCAGTCTCTTGTTGAGCTGCTGTATGTCTCTATTTATCTTCATCTACTGCAAAAAGGAGATTCTCTGATGAGGATTGAGAAACAATTAACTATGGGTATAAAGATAAGAGCTTAGGGAGTCATTTATGGCTATGTCCATTTAGCAGAATGCTAGTGTTAGGTTCTCCTGGGGCTTATGATCTAGTTAGTCAGGATTTATTGTTTTGTTTTTTATTTTCCTCCAGTTAACAGTATCACTCATGAGCTGCATCGTGTAGCTTTAAAAATGTCCAGAGATCACTTCTCAGGTCTTTGGCCAAGATCAAATGTAAAAATGACTAGAAATAGTTGTTATAACTATTTTTTTCACACTATTTTACCAAGGGGAATGTCTTACCTGGCCAGTCATTATTATGTCTCACATGTAGACAGATAGGTGCAAGATTGTTGGTTACTTTTTTCTCTGTGTCATATGTAAAACCTTTCGGCACTGTGAAAGCCAGCCAGTAGAGATTAAGCTTCCAGGTCTATAGCAGTTGGATTTCTCCAAGTTCTATGAATCAAATACGTGGCGTCTTCAGAAACAGGGTCGTATAGCAAGTTCTGCAGAGTAATCAGTTGCAATGAAAATAGCCTGTCATGTTTTGGGAGAGGATTAGAGGGCTTCACTGACTAACAACTAGTAAATTAGTAACCCATTTCTGACACTGGGATTTTTGTGTGATAGCTTATGGTGTCTTTGGAGAAGCATTCTCCACCCCCTACTATAGTGTAACTCCTTTTAAACGCCTTCTGTGCTTGTATAGGTATATCTATATTAGGGAGCTTCTACAGCAGTATGTTTCCATATGATATTTTCAAAGGTGTAGTGTTAGTTATCCGTCCCTATGCTCCCATTTCTACTCTGCCTTCCCATCCTCAATTCTATTTAACCCCTCCTTTTTGGCCTCGCTTCTCCCAAATCACATTCTTTTCCAGTCTCCATTCTACATATTTTTATCCCCTTTCTTTTCTTTCTATTTATATATTTATCTGTTTACCTGTCTATCTATCTATTTATTTGAGACAAGGTCTCACTATGTAACCTTGATTGGTCTTGAACTCACTACTTAGACCCAAGAGGCCTCAAACTCACAAACATCTGCCTGCATACTTCTGACTCGTGAGTGCTGGGAACAAAACTATGGGACACTGTACCTAGTGTGATTCTTGACTTTCTTACCTTCTAGAAACAATAATGGTTATAGATGTTAGCTCTTTTCCTTGCAACACAGATTGTGTTCCTCTATAGGCGATATAACCCCAATTTAATCAGGGTTTCTAAACTAGTCAAAATTCAGAAAACATCTGGCTTCAGAGTCCAGCCCAGTTGGCACATCTACAACATAACTCCTATACCCAAGACCCAGAGAGCATCTCAGAAGCAGGGTCAGGAAGATTATAAGGGCTAGACCATGATGTCTGCTTTGAAATTGACCTCTCAAGCTTCTCTCTGTACAAATTACCTAGGTCAATTTTACCTTTTTAAAGAAATTTCCCAGAATTTCTAAATAACACTTTTCACATAACAGATGTTTTGTTTATTTGTATGTCTTGATCTCATCTCCTTGTTCAACCGTATAAAATCCTGAGTCCCTATTCAACTCTATATAATAAATATATTGAGCTTCTTCCCTTTTAAAAAAATTATTATTTTTTTTCATTTATTTTACATACTGACCACAGTTCCCCACTCCTTCCTCTCCTTCCATTTCCTCCCCCACTTCCCTTCTACCACCGCCATCCACTTCTCCTCTGTCTCCATTCAGAAATGGACAGGTCTCCTATGGGTGTCAACATAGTATGGCACATCAAGTTGAGGCAGGACCAAGCTCCTCCTCCTGCATCAAGGTTGGGCAAGGTAATCCAAATTGGGCATTGTGTTCCCAACAGCCAACTCAAGAACCAGAAACAGGTCCTGATCCCATGGCTAGGAGCCTTACAAAGAGATCAAGCTACACGACTGTCACACATATGCAGCGATCCTAGGACAGTCCCATGCATGCTCCCTAGCTGTCATCCCAATGTCGGTGAGCTCCCACTAGCTTAGGACAGTTGTCTCTGTAGGACATGGCCCTGCCATGATCTTGACGACCTCCCACCCCCATGGTGCTCATACAATTCTTCCTCTCTCTCTCCTCAACAGGACTCCCTGAGCTCAGAGCAGTGCTTGACTATAGATCTCCACAACTCCTTCCATCAGTTACTGGATGAATGCTTTCTGGTGACAATTAGTCACCAATCCGATTATGGGTGATGGCCGGTTCAGGCACCCTCTCCATTATTGCTAGGAGTCTTAGCTGGGGTCATCCTTGTGGATTCCTGGGAGTTTCCCTGGTAGCAGGCTTCTCTCTAACCTCAAAATGTCCCCCATCAAGCTATCTCTTTCATTATTCTCCCTATCTGTCCTGCTCCCAACCCGTCCAACCTGATCCTTTATGTTCCCATACCTGCACCCCTCTACCTTACCCCCAGTTTACCCAGGAGATCTCTTCAATTTCCCTTTCCCGGGGACATCCATGTACCTTTCTTTGGGCCTGCCTTGTTACCTAGCTTTTCTGGGGCTGTGGATTGGAATATGTTTTTTATTTACATTATAGCTAATATACACTTTGAGTAAGTATATACCATGTTTTTCTTTCTGGATCTGGGTTACCTCACTCAGGATGATTTTTTTCTAGTTCCATCCATTTGCCTGCAAATTTCATGATGTAATTGTTTCGACAGCAGAGTAACACTCCATTGTGTATAAATGTACCACATTTTCTTCATCCATTCTTCAGTTGAGGGACATTTAGATTGTTTCCAGGGTCTGGTTCTTAAGAATAACACTTCTTTGAGCTGGGCAGTGGTGGGGCATGCCTTTAATCCCAGCACTCGGGAGGCAGAGGCAGGCAGATATCTATGTGTTTGAGGCCAGCCAGGTCCACAAAACCTAGTTCCATGATAGGCTCCACAGCTACAGAAGGGAAATAATATTACTTGAGTAAACAGGAAGTGCAATCAAGCAATTTCCAAAATGTGCAACAAATGACAGAGACAACTGGCTACCTGGGAAATCACCCAAAGTCTCATTTGCAGCGTTGGAGCAAACAACTTTGGCTAAGGCCTAGAGTAACTGACAGACCACTTTCAGAGGCAGGAAAACTTTCAAAACCATCTTACTCTGTCTTGGCAAGATTTGGTCATCTTTTTTTCTTGTATCCTGCTTGTCTTGTCCAGATGTCTTGCATTTTGTCAGAGATCCATGCATGGGCAGTTTCTTGTCCAAAGGTCAGTTTTGCCAAGAAGAAAACAAGCTCCAAGTGGAGTGTCTTCGGTGCTCAACATTCTCTTGAAACTAAATTGGTGCTGCCAGGAGCAATCATGTCTCATATCAACAGAAACCTAAGTTATTTATATTCCATAATCTACAGCTCTTTGAAGTGGTTGAAAATTACCTCTCTACGCAAAATGCAATCACTATGTTTCTAAAGAACCTGATTAGTCTAACTATATTAGTATAACTATGTTATAACATACTTATAACTAACTATAAGTATGGTAAACATAAATGACTTTTGACCTATAATTCTTAATACCTGTATAACTGAAAGAATAAGACTTCATATTAGAATATTAAACAATCTTTAAACAACTGTGCAAGAAATGAAGACAATGACCTCAAAATGTAAACAATGTATAAATATCTTGATCAGAGGTAGAAATGTATATTGCAATACGATAAATATATTCTAAAACTGTATCAATATACAAAATGTCTTAAGCAGAGCTAGAAGCATGAATGTATTTAATATGACAAAAAAGCTTTGCCTAGCTTTACAATATAATTTAAGTTTTTATTAATATACAAGAATCTATACCAATGTAAATTACATATAAATAATAGAGTATTCACTCTATTACTCACTATTATTATTAATGTGAGCAAGGTCACACTAATCTATTATCCCATCCAATTCCTTTTTTTTTTCAAAGAGATCCCTGGGCCTACATAATTTCCTCCCCAGCCCCCAACCCTATACCAATTATAATCAACCCCTAAATTATGTCCCTAAGCCTGAGGACAAACTTTGTTGGGAGAGGGGACGTTGTCTTCTAAAATTACTTCCAGCTGTCAAGGGGGCAATGTTCTTTCTAAGGGATCCTGTGAAAGTAAAATGATGGTTAAGTTTCAAGATTACTGTCTGGTATAATTGCAAATAATCTCTGAGTAGGGTTTTTCTGAGGTTCCTATTTGGAGTTCTGGCCAGAATGTTGTAAAAAAAAAAAGTGTACCATTTCACCTAACCAAGTTGGAACCATTTCGAAAAAAATATCTTATAGTAGCGCTATCAGCATCATGACATCATAGCAAACAGGTGGAGTCATTGTTGTGGGCCCCATCTTCTTCCTGGAAACTTCAAAGTTTACTTCAGGAAAATTCATTGTTCATTGTAGAAAACTTAAATATTACTTATACAAACATATATCCAATGAAATATACGATAGAGACAAAAACAGGTATGAAGAAAAGTAAATTTTTTTTCTAAATTCTTTCTTCTTTCTGTCCCATACCAGATGGCCCCTGACATGAGACAGTAATTGAATTTTCTTTTAACAACATGCTTGGATTTAGAGAAGGCCAGAGCCATTGTCCAGCTCCAAAGCCAGCTTTGATTTTTAAGTGAGTCATGACTATTATTCTAGTTAATATTCAGAGATTTTTACCCTCAGATGACCTGTCCTAATAAGTGATAATTCTCTTTGCTTGGTGATCCTATCTGGATAATTATCTTTTCATATTTAGGCATCTAGATGTCCAGAGTCTCTTGATTTTCAGAAGATGAGTATTTTCCTGCAAAGACAAGAACAGAAACCCTTACTACCTGTATGGTTGTCACCTCTTTGGATGAGCCGTGATTTCTCCTTCTCAAGAGATTTATCTTATTCAAACCAAATCTTTATTAATTTTGATGGTATCCATACTTTTTCTTCTCTTATTGAAACAAGAGCAAAACCCTTTCCCAAAGTAGCATATCTCCTGGTTTCCATTGTGGGGTCAACACATTCTTGAAATACACAGGCTGATTTTATTCAGAAGACTTTTCTATAATCCAATGTCTCTCTGCTGCTGGTGTCCCTTTCTCATTAGCGTTAAGAAAATTCAAGGTTAGTAAAGCATTACATAATCTATTTCTAAGGGTATTTTCCATCCCTTTCTGTTTGTTTAACATATCCTTTATGGTTTGATTTGATCTTTCTATAACTGCCTGACCTGTAGGATTGTTTGGTATACCTGTAATATGCTTTATTTTATAATAAACAAAAACTGTTTCATTTTCTTAGAGACACAGGGTAGACTATTATCTGTCTTTATTTGTGCAGGTATACCCATGATGGCCCTCAACATACTTCCAATCAATAATTGATCAATTTCTGCTTTACCTTGTGCTAGAGGGGCTGTCAGACACATATGGGATCAGATGTGTGTTATGTGTATGAGACAGAGCCTATTCCTGATTATATCTTGAACCTGTATAATTAATGAAGTCAATTCTGCATCATCTGGTATAAATTCAGTGGTTTCAATATACAAGACAACTCTTTCTACATATTGTAAATCAGTAACCATATTAAGAGTTTCTTTAAAATCCCTTAGTACCATGAGAATAGCATATAATTCTGCCTTTTGGACAGAATTATGAGGGCTTTGTTCCACCTTACTTAAATCTTCTGATTTGTAACCTGCTTTTCCTAATTTATTTGCATCAGTATAGAATGTACGAGCTCCAGTTCTTGGTGTGTTCCATAAAATTCAGGTAAGAATCCAAGTAGTTCTCTTCATAAGGTTAATTCTATCGCTTTTGGGATAATTTCTATTAATCTCTTCTAAGAAATTAGCACAAGCTCTTTGCCAAGATTCATTGTCTTTCCATAATTTTTTAGTTTCATCAGTAGTAAAAGGCACTGTTATCTCTGAGGGTCTATATCTGCTAGTTGACAAAGTCTAAATTTTCCTTTTATAACTAACTCAGAGACTTTTTCCACATAAGTTTTTAATTTTTTACTTGGTTTATGTGGCTTATATTATCTTAGATCCATTCATTCCTATAGGTATCCATCTACCTTCTTTGGATCCTTTTGGGCATTTAGAACTTGTTGCTTTGTCAGACGAGATTACAGGATAGGAAGCTAAAACCCTGGGTAAGTCATCTCTTACAGGTATTGGTGATGTTAAATCCTGTCCTTGTACCTTATTCCCCTGTTCATCAGCTCCAATAATTTCCTCAATCATTTCAAATCTTTTTACTAATGTCTTTTGTAAAGCCTGAATCTCCTGGCCTGCATATATTTTTAGTGATTTCATTGAGGTACCTAGCCTCTGATCCTCATTCTGTACATGTAATTCCAAGGTCTGAAGCATTTCCTTTAAAGATAACATCTAATCCTTGGACATTATTTGGATAGTGTGCAGATTGCCTTCCTGGAGAGACACTCTATCTGTAACCTATCATAACATTTTAACAAATTTTGATTGTCAAATTCAACAGTATAAATTCTTTCAGATAATTTCTCAGTACCCTTTGACATGGATTGACTTTTTTCTGTCAAATTAATTTTATGCTTTTCAATAGTATTAATTTTGCAGGTAATATTTGATTTTTGATGGTATTAATCCTGTCAGCCAGCTGTTCATTATTAGTCTGTAAAGACTGTATCATTTCTAAAAGTGCATCATTCTTGGCTCTGTTATCAGATCATTTTCTTAAGAAAACTTAGAGAATTCATGAATCTAGCACAGAATGCCCATTCTTGTCTCTATACCCCCTTCCTCTTCATTTCAGTCTTAAAAACTGCCCATTCCAGGCCTACAGGTTATGGCTGGAGGGCAGGACAGTGGGGGATACCATCAGGAGGTAGGGCCTAGCAGAACTCACATATTTGTATAGGTCTTTGTGTCTATCATTTCTTCATTCGCATACCACTTCAGATGGATTCATCCCTGGAGCCATGCAAGGATATGGCAAGCTCTTTGCAATATGATAAAGAAAGGTTTAGAAAAGGACTGGTATCATTGTGAATATAGCTAGAGAGTGCCCATACCCCCCTGACTTGGTGATTATCCAATGAAAACACATTGTCTATTGAAAATGGGTCATCACAAGACACTAACTCTCAGTGATTTCATCTTTGGCTTTCCAGCCTCCATAACTTTGGGACAAAGCTGATACTTATATTGTCTGTAATATATTAGTATCTTTCCCCATTGCTGTGACAAAGTAACTGATCAAAAGCAACTTAAAGGAGAAAGGGTTTGTTTTAGGTAACACTGAAATGATACAATCCATCAAAGCAGGGAAAGTAAAGTGTCAGGAGATGGAGGCAATTGATCACATTGTGTTAATAATCAGGAAGCAGATAGTGAGAGGAAGTGGGGTTGGGCTATAAAACCTTAAGACCTATCACCAGTAACCAACTTTTTCTAGCTGGGCTCTACCTCCTAAAAGCTCTACAGCCTTTTGAAATAGGAACCAGCTGGGACCAAATGATCAGACATAAGCCTATGGGTGACATATCATATTAAACCTTAGCAATATGATATTTTAGTATAGTACAAGGACTAGATTAATTTAGCATGTGACCTGAAGTATTTGTCATATCCCTTAGTTCTGAGGGTTCATTATTGAATATTCTTTCATTCTTAGGTCTACTAATCTCACAATTTAGTACTCTAGAGTGATTTGTTTTATGATCTATTTTGTTCATTCTTTGTTCAAACACTATCTTTATTTCCAAATTTGCCTCTATTTTGTATCCCTTTCTACTCATATTATCTCTTTCTATCTCACATGTAAGCTTTCATGGAACTTCTTATTAAAAAGAACTACAAATATGTAAAGTAAGTCATATTGTGTGATTGACAGCTCTAGTAGAAATAGTTACTCTTAACACTGAAAATCTAAGATTACATAAATAATATTATTTTAAAAAACATTTTAAAGGAAATAGGACATTTACTTTTAGAAGATATGGGAATGATTAGGAAATTCACTTTCAAAAGATTATCATGAAGAGTGTACACAAGTCTATTAACTTTTTGAGATCACACAAAATTAATACATATGGCAGCTACTTATTTCTGAGAAATGATAGTACTGGTACTGATTGTTGCCAGTCAGAAATAATCAGTAATTTCAGACAATATAAAAATCAAATTAAAAACTTTAAAAAATTGTCCCAAAGTGCCACATGTAGAGATGTAAATAACTTATTTTGCTCTAAATAAAAGTCCATTTAGTAAATGAGCACTATTAAATATGTTACGTAAAATTTCTGTTTTGTTTTCTCCTATGTGGCACATCTTTAGACCATGTTACAATTTCTAGATTACCTATCTGTACTTCCTATTCTTATCTTATCCTATCTAGCATATCACTACTGTTATGATCTTACTAAGTATGAATCTGAGTATTGGCACTCCATTGGCTAAATCACTTTATTGATCCAAGTAACTTTCAAAATAAGATTAAACTGCTTCAGTTTAGTTCACAGTGATGACCATAATTTGTATCCAACCTGCTTCTTTAGGTTCTTAACTCTACCACTCTTTAAGCATGCAAAGTTACTTCATTCACTAACATATTGCACAACTCCCAGTGTACAGAATACTGTTTGTCTGATGTTGAGCTAAGTAACAGTACTCATTAACAGAGAACAAACCTGCCATCCTAGAAATTACAATCAAGTGAAGGATTCCATTAATCAGAATAGAAAATTTTGTAAATTCAGTTATAAGAAGGCAAAATATTGCATTTACTACCTACCAGTAAATAAAAGAACATTCCCCACAATTAGTTAAAATAATGTCAACTATTTAATGTCATTGTCCTTTATGGCTCAGAGAACTGACTGATACCACTAGTTACTTCTCATTCATGAATTTTCATAACGTTTTAGGCATTTTATTTTCCAAGACTGAATGTCAATCTCTTTTTCTCTTTGCTTTATTTTTTTCCTCAACATAATATTCCTATTGATTATTTAGCACTACAAGTATTTGGCCTGGGAAATCGTGAGATACTGGAAGCTGAAGCAATGGGATTGATGCCTCACTGTTATCCATCCCATTTCTTTTTAAATTGAGACTATAATATAACTACATTTCTCCCTTCTCTTTTCTCCATAACTACATTTCTTTTCTCCCTCCAACCTTTCCAATAAACCTCTCCCTACTCTTTGTCATATACATGCCCTCTTTTTAAAACTAATTTTTATTAATTAAACACATGAATGTGTGTATATATTCCTAAATATAAACTGCTCAACCCATATGTTACTCATATGCATGCTTTCAGGTCTGACTATTTGTCACTGGATAACCAATCTGTGTACTCTTCCCTGGTGAAGATATTTCTCCTACTCCCAGCCTGTAGGGTTGAGGCCTCTTGAATTTTCCTCATTCAGTTTGGTGTGTCTATTGGTGTTATCCTTGTTCAGTTTATGTTTGGGCAGTCATATAGGAGACTTCATAGGTGCATTAAAAAAACATCAGGGAGTCTGCACTACTTACATGGCAGTTCAAGCTTCCAAATGCTCATGTCTCAAGAGAGGAGATGGAGGAAACTGAATAATCTCTTGTGAACTAACCTCTTTCTGTGATGTTTACTGCTCTGAAAAAGTTCTTGTTTTAGTCAATTGGTCCCTGGTATATTGTTCTTGTGAGGTGGTGGTAACCTTTAGGAAGTGAGGCTGAAAGCTGAATGTGAGTTCCTTGGATATATGCCCCACAAGGGGATTATGATTTGGACTTATGCACATTTTTTGGGTAAAGCTTATGTGAAGTTTTTATTTCTTTAATAACAAGACTTCATGGATCATTATTCTCTACATCATAAGCAAGCCAATGTCATACTATGCTTCTTCCTGTACCTGTTTCTGTTACATGCTGCAATATAATGTCAGCCCTCTTCACACTGTGAATTTATCTGGAGATTTGCAAGGAAAGAAAATTAATTTTATTGGAGTCTGCTTTGTGGTAGGCACTTAATACATTCACATTTACATCAAAGATGGAAATATTATCTTTGTTTTACAGATGATGCAGCTATGACTTAGAGCATTCAAATAATTATTTTAAGGCACAGCAACCATTCTGCTAATGCTAATTATTATAATCATGCTATCTCTAAATGACCGATTCAGGATATTGAGTATAAATTTCTTACTTATTCCCATATTATTCATTGAATGAAATTCTAGAGATAATACTTAATCTTTAATAGCATTAGACCTCTCTAATACTAAATGTCCAAGTATTTATGGATAGAAATATAGAAACTATAAACTGTAAAGATAATTTCCATAGACTTAAATAATGCAATTCTCTCTCTTTTTTTATTTAAATGTACAAGAGAATAAGTGAAAAGGCCTGGGTGGAAATACTGAGAAAGATTCTATGACCCTAATTATACATGAAAAACTTGGAAAATATACTCATATGCAATTATATAGTTCTTAAATGTTAACAAACACACTCCTGTTTAGTCTTACTGTCTTGCAAACATTTAAGATAACTTTGGCTACTCAACAGGAATTATAATAATAATAACATATGGAAATCAGATATAATGATCTTGGACTTAACTCTTTTTACACTTAATTCTTTTAGTTAACCTACAATATGATAGATTCATTATGAAATTTTCATGCCTGTATATCATTGTATCTTGCTCAGATTTACACTAAATTCCTATAACTTCTTCTTCCTCCCATCTCAAGTGATCTGCTTCTCCTTCTTACTACTGTGTTTACCAGGAGGCCTGGGAGACGGGAGTCAATAAATGAGGTTGCCGAGGGATAATGTACTTGTATACTGTAAAGATTCATCACTCATATTAGATTAATAAATACTGATTGAGCAGTAGTTAGGCAGGAAGTATTGGCAGGGCAACAAGACAAGGAAAATTCTGGGAAAAGAAAAGAGAAAGATGCAGTAACCAGCCAGAAGCAGAGGAAGCAAGATGAGAATGTCTTACTGAGAAAGGGTACCAAGGCACATGGCTAAACATAGCTAAGAATAGCTTATAAGATAAGAACTAGCTAATAATAAGCCTGAACAATAAGCTAAACAGTTTATAATTAATATAAGCCTCTATGTGTTTATTTGGGACTGAATGACTATGGGACCGGATGGGACAGAAACTTCTGTCTACATGAGGTAGACTAAAATCTCATGCAATAGCTAACTTTATTCAGAACATCAGATGACTTATACTCTGAGGGTTAAGAGGCATCACATAAATAAAATATATAGTGGCAATCAGCATGTGTTAGGCAAGCTACATGCAGCAAAAACGTTTTTCAAAAGAGGCATATACAAATAACAATAGCCCTCTTTCCCTTGCCCCTTGATACCTGAAGCAGGTAGGGGACCTGAACCAACCACTGACCAGCTGCAACACTCAGGAAAATGAGCTATGCACCTTGTCTGGGCAGCGTAGTACACCCTGTATACAGGAACATGGATGAGCCAGTGCTGAGGGAATGAGAGGGACATAGGTGGTAAGGGGAGACTTGTGACAGATGGCTGACCTCCCTCTTACCAGATCCTCCCTATTACCAACTAGAACATTTAAGAAAGCAGGCCCTGCTCCTCACATGGGCAGCACAGTATAGCTGACTCTTGTGGCAGAGGCACAGGTGGCCCTAAGTGTGTGGAAGTGGGATAGCTGCCATGTGGTACTGAGGGCAACGGAGAGATGCTGCCTCCCTTGCCCTTGCCTCCTGTGGTGGGTGAGGGAGCTGGCCCTTTCCCTTAACAGTTGCAATATTTGGGAATGTGGATCCTGCACCTCACCTGGGCAATGCAATAGAGCTGATCCTACTGACACAGATACAGGTGAATAGCTCGGAGAATGTGAGCATGGGAGATCTGGCCCATCCCTCATCCATCATATATGGATGGAGGAGGGATGCCATTCACCCCCTGCCCTTAGCTGCCTGTAGTAGGTGAGCGAGCTGGGCCTGAGGAAGTAAGAGAGGGAGAGCTATCTCTGCCTTTTACTAGCTACAGCACTTGGGAGAGTGGCCCCTAAACCTCACCTGGACAACACAGTAGGGCCAGACTGAAAGTGTAGGTGTGAGAGAGCTAACACTGAGGATGTGAAAACAGGAGAAATATCCCCACCCCTTGCTCATTGCTGCAAGGGGTGAA
>PVIU01015637.1:0-47630 GCA_004026605.1 Ondatra zibethicus
AAGAATTATTTTGATTTGCCTTTCTCTGATGACTGGATGTTGAACATTTCCTTAAGTGTCTTTCAGCCATTTCTTTGTTTAGGTCTGTGCTCCATTTTTTTATTGGATTATGTGATCTTTTGGTGTTCAATTTCTTGAGTTCCTTGTATATTTTGGAGATCAGACCTCTGTCTGATGTGGGGTTAGTGAAGATTTTTCCCATTCTGTAGGCTGTCGTTTTATCTTGTTGACCGTGTCCTTTGCTTTACAGAAGCTTTTCAGTTTCAGGAGGTCCCATTTATTCATTGTTTCTCTCAGTGTCTGTGCTGCTGGAGTCAAGAAAATTTTTTAATTGCAAATATTTCAAATATTTTTTTAAGATTTATTTATTATGTGTGCAACATTGTGCCTGCATATATGCTCGCATGCCAGAAGAGGGCGCCAGATGTCATTACAGATGGTTGTGAGCCACCGTGTGGTTGCTGGGAATTAAACTCAGGACCTCTGGAAGAGCAGCCAGTGCTCTTAACCACTGAGCCATCTCTCCAGCCCTCAAATATTTTCTTTTGTTGTTTTTGGTTCCTTCACAGTTTTATGTTTAATATTATCTTATAAACACTTTGGTCCTAATGAGTTGTTCAGTCTGTTTTCTCATTGTGCTTGCATTTGAATAGTTTCTGTGGTCCTGTGTTCAGGTTTGCTCATTTCTCCTCCCTAAGCTGTTAAATGTTACTTTTCATCTTAGATGGTTCCACTTAGTTTATGTTTTATAGTTGCCGTTTCTTACCTCGGTATATTTCTTTATTTCTGAATTGCGTTGTTTTGTTTTTCAAGGCAGGGTTTCTCTGTGTAGCCTTGGCTCTCCTGGAATTGTAGACCAGGCTGGCTGACCTCGAACTTAGAGATCCACGTCTCTGTCTCTTTCTCCCTAGTGCTGAGATTAAAGGTGTGCACCACAACCTTTTTTTTTTTTTTTTTTTTTTTTTTTTTTTTTTTTTTTTTTTTTTTTTTTTTTTTTTTTTTGGTTTTTCAAGACAGGGTTTCTCTGTAGCTTTGGAGCCTGTCCTAGAACTAGCTCTTGTAGACCAGGCTGGCCTCAAACTCACAGAGATCCGCCTGTCTCTGCCTCCCGAGTGCTGGGATTAAAGGCATGCACCACCACCGCCCGGCTCACAACCATTAATTTTAGGTATTTATAACTTATAGTTTTCAAGCCTTGTCTAATTCCATTGTCTCTTATTTCTAGGCCTTTTTGTTAATTTTTACCTTAGTTTTGTATCACATCTTCCTACTCTTTTATGTTTTCTTTTACATTTTTATGTGTGCATGGTGTGTACATCTCATGTTGTATGTTTGTGACGGTCAGAGGACTTCCTCTCTTTCTACCATTTGGATTCTGGAATCAGATTCAGGTTGTCAAACTTGGTGATAAACTCCTTTACCTGCTGAGCCATCTGCTGGCCTATTTCCTGTGTTTTCCCAATGCTAGACATTGTAGATGTACTGTGGTATCTCCCAGCTTGCCTACACTCTGGGAACTTTCCTGCTTTCAGTTCCTAGGCAAGCTTCAGTAAGTTTCACTCTGTATAACACAAATTAGCTCCCAAAACAATGTAACTGTACAGATTTCTGGTATTCTTTCTCTGTGTAACTTGTTTCTAATACTTTTTTCTCCAATTTTCAGCTACCTCAGCCTCCCTGCAGTGACCTCTGTTCTTAACACAGTGTTCTTAACAGTCTCTTTATTGAGACTCCTTATCCTTTGTCACTTTGATGATAATAGTCACAGGCAATAACTGAGCAATAGAAGTGCTCACCTGATAGTGATCTCAGGATTGAAGCCCTGCACTATCAGTTCTCTAGTTTCTAGAAATGCTTGATTTGTATAGTTATGCAAATAGTTTGTAGCCATTTATGACCAGAGGGTAAGTCTGATGCTAGTTGATATTTCATTATGGCCCAAAAGGGACAAGCCCAGAATTACATTTTAGTAAGGTAGCTCTTGAGTACTGTGTTTAGCTGATAATAAAATACCTACATGCTTCCTAAATTTTAATTGCTTAAGAGGGAAGCAGAAGCACTTAAAATGTAACCATGTTTAGAGTTTGTCTGTGTTCATATTTATCCTGTCGGTATTTTGCTGTTTGTTACCTAGAGCATTGTGTTGCCATTGTGGTAGTTACTTTCTAACCATGAGAGAAGATATGCACAAAAAAATTTACATCTAATGTGGAGGTTGAAAATGACTAGAATGGTTTAGTAATATATGATTTTGTATGTTAGATTTTAGAAGTCTGCTTAATGGGAAATTAAGAGTTTCTTTTCCTATGAGTTTTACAGTCTCATACTTTTGTTATTTTGGCTTTATTTTCTTAGTTTTTAAATATGATAAATTTATCTTTTAGTGTGTTTTTTTGGCATAATTGGTTTTAGTAGTTGAATTGAGAAAATATTCTCTTAAAAGACATGTTATCAGGACAAACTAATGGCTCAGAAGGGCATTCTGAGTTTATAATCTTATTTGATTTGATTCTTAGTGGAGGAGTCAGACATCATTGATCTGGAGAAACGCTATTGGCTACTGAAGGCTCAATCCCGTACTGGACGTTTTGACTTAGAGACCTTTGGTCCTTTGGTTTCACCACCTATTCGCCCTTCTCTGAGTGAAGGTAGGAAATATTCCTTAAAAAACAAAACAAGCAAACAAAAATAAAACAGCTTGTCAGTGGTAGCACACACCTTTAATCCCAGCTCTTGGGAGGCAGAGACAGGTGGATCTCTGTGAGTTCCAGGCCTGCTAGTCTACAAATGAAGTTCCAGAACACCCAGAACTGTTACACAAAGAAACCCTGTCTCAAACAAACAAACAAACAAATAAATAAATAAAATAAAAACATTACAAATGTTCATTTGGTAGGTAAATAGACTGAATCCATCTTATTTCAAACCAAAACAAAATTTAACTCTGACAAACTATATCCCTGTAGATTTAATAGTTCCTTGCTTAGTTGTATAGTGGTGAAGAGAAAAACTAAGGTTATTAAGGTTGTGATCTTCAACTTCATATTTTACTTGTGTGATCTTACATGAGTCAGTTAGCTCTCTGTACCTGAATGTCCTTACCAAGTGTCAGTAATCTGACAGTGTTCTGCTAAGGAATGTTGCAAGTAGGACATGCAGAGGATGTTAGCCACTGCATCCAGAACTCCTGGTTTCCTCATGTGATCTATCCCTTCCTTGACCATTTATTTTTCATTCACATAAGATTTCACAGCCGGTTCTTTCCTTCCACCATGCGTTTTTCAGGAATCTAATTCAATCATCATGCCACAAGCACCTTCACCCCCTGTACCTGGACTTCTTATTCAACAGTGTGATTCTGTTTTTACCTTTCAGGAATTAGGTGACTGGTGTGGAGGATTGTTGGAAAGAAGTTCTTGGGGAAGGTGGAAGTGGGGGTAAGGTTGAGAGTGGAGATGATTGAGATGCATTGTTCACGTATATGAAATTGTCGAAAAATAAACCAAAATTAAATTCTATTAGAAAAAGAGAATTGGGAGGGTCACACATAATTTTATTTAAAATTGTACATAGTTGATTAAGAATGAAAATTTTAAGTTCCTGCCCTCATTTGATATTTAAAATACTCAAGTATTAAAGATTTTTACCAAAAAGGTACTATAGTCATTTCTTATAGTAATATATTCCCTTTTCCAGGAAAGGTTTATGAAAGTTTGTTGATGATGCAATGGTATATATTTGAATATTCATTTAATAAGTGATTCGACTTTTCTCCTGTCTTTTATTTTATATATTTATTTATAAGACAGGGTTTCGCTGTAGCTTTTGAGGCTGTCCTGGAGACCTCTTATAGACCACGCTGGTCTCGAACTCACAGAGATCCGCCTGCCTCTGCCTCCTGAGTGCTGGGATTAAAGGCATGTGCTACCACCAGCTGTCCTGTCCTATCTTTCTAAGGGATATTGTAACAATTTCTGACCTTTCTTGATTCTTTCTTGTTTGTTTTTGTTTTGTTTGTTTGAATTTATTTATTTATTTGGAGACAAAGTTTCTCAGGTTGTTCCCTGACTGTCCTGGAACTCAGAGATCCACCTGCCTCTGCCTCCTAAAGAAAAAAGAAGTATTTCCTTGGAAAATATTTTCTTGGAAGCTTTTTTTTTTTAATGTAGTCACTTTATGTAAAAAACATTCCTAACTTTATAAATCTATCAGTGTTGCATTAGAAAGTTTGTTGACTGTGCCTTATGCTGTCTTTTTTATTTTATAGGTTTATTTAATGCTTTTGATGAAAATCGTGACAATCATATAGATTTCAAAGAGATATCCTGTGGATTATCAGCCTGCTGCAGAGGCCCCCTTGCTGAAAGACAAAAATGTAAGTGTGATAAATAGTATCTGCAAACTGTCAGATTATGTAAAGACAGAATTAGCCTTCATCCATGCCTCATCAGTTTTGGATTAAGGATTGAGTTTCTTAACTATCATGTTGGCAAATATTAATCTCATAATTGGTGATTTAGTGAGTTCTGTCTAAGGAAGCAACAATAACCTATTCTTTAGTACTTACTAGGATATAGTTTGGGATATTTTCTGTTATTAATAGGATTGGTTTTCCTGGAAAATCTTAATTCATAATTAATCAATAATAAATGATTAAAAAAATTGAAACAGGGTATTAACTTGGACTGACCTGGCACGATTGACCTTCCTTTCTCAGCATCTTGAATGATAGAATTGTGTGTGTGAGCCACCATGTGTAACTGAAAATTTTAAATATTAGGAAATGTTCTATAAAATATTTTGCGTTTTAATTTGAAGCATAGCTCATTCTGTCATTTATATACATTAATATTCTATTTGCAAGATGAGATTTGTAATTGTACATATTTTAGTAAGTACTAAAATGATATTTTTCATATAAAATGGTCTTAAAACATAATTTATAAGCATAAATATATTACATTAATAAATCTTAACCATAGTTGAGGAATGTGAGAGTTTACTTTGGATTTAGCACGGAATATATTTATGAATGTTCATTATCTTTTTGATTTCTTAAAATAGAGCTTTTTACAAATGTCTGTTTTGGTACTGTGTTTGAGTTTTTAATCTTATTTAATAGTATACACTGAATTGATTTACTACTGTAATTAACATATTAGGAGTGTTTATAAAGGGATTTTTATTTTGTTTGGTTGGTTTTGGTTTTTGGTTTTTTGAGACAGGGTTTTACTGTGTAGCTCTGACTGTTCTGGAACTCTGTAGAAAGGATGGCCTCAAAGAGATCTTCCTTCTGAGTGCTGGGATTAAAGTGTAACATGAGGTCCTGCTAGTTGGGGTTTCTGTTCTGCCCAGTTCCCATAGCCGGCAAGTCCCAAAGAAAATCACACAGAGGTCTCCATAAGTTATAAACTGAATGGCCCATTAGCTTAGGCTTCATATTAGGACTTATAATGTATATTAACCCATTATCCTTATCTGTGTTAGCCACATGGCTCAGTACCTTTTTCAGCGGGGCAGGTCACATCCTGTTTCTTCTGCGGTCTGGGCAGGACTGCCGAGGGAGCTTCCTGCTTCTCAGAATTCTCCTATTCTCCTTTCCCCGCCTCTACTTCTGTCTGGTTGTCCCACCTATACGTCCTGCCTTGCTAATGGCCAATCAGTGTTTATTTAAAACATAATTGACAGAATATAGAATTGTACTACACCATTAAAGGTTTGCGCCACTGTGCTCAGTTTATAAAAGGATATTTTTAAATTTGCGAATTCAGGTTTCTTTGTTATTCGTTATTCCAAATTGGTTTTATGGCAGATTGTTTCTTATTAACATCTGTTTGGTTAGTTGGTTGGTATGTTGAGACAAGATTCTAATGTGTAGCTCAGGATAGTCTTGAATTTACGGAGGTCTGCCCACTGCCTCTTATATGCTAGGATTAAAGGTATGTACCAACACACCCAACAGTTATTTTTCATTGAAATTTAATGTCTTTAGGAGAGTTTAAGTTTTGGCTCAGTGATATGGCTTGATGGGCAAGAAATTTTGCCACTAAGTCAAACAACTAGCATTAAATCTGAGGGGCCTCCTACTTGGTAGAAGGAGAAAATTGCCTCCCACAAGTTGTCCTCGGATGTCTACATATGCACTTAAATACACACACTAGAAAAATAAACACAATTTTAAATAATTTTTATGAGCCAGGTGGTGGTGGCGCACGCCTTTAATCCCAGCACTCGGGAGGCAGATGCAGGCAAATCTCTGTGAGTTCGAGGCCAGTCTGGTCTACAAGAGCTAGCTCGATAGCTACAGCGAAATCCTGTCTCAAAAAAAAAAAGAAGAACTTTTGGGGCTGAAGAGGTGGGTCAGAGATTAAGAGCACTGGCTGCTCTTCCAGAGGTCCTGAGTTCAATTCCCAGCATCCACATGGTGGATGACAACCATCTATAATGGGATCTGGTGCCCTCTTCTGGCATGAAGACAAACATTCAGGCAGAACACTGTATACTAAATAAATAAAAAATCTTTTAATAGATAAATAAATAATTTTTATTTTACATTTTCTTTCTCTTTTTTCTTTCTTTTTTTTTTGTTATTGATCAACCAGAAGTTAACAAACCAAAATTATTCATTTAGAATTGTGGTAATTATCTAATTTTTACATTGTTGTATATAAACTTTACCAAAGAGTTAAAATTATACTTGACAATGTATTAAATGTAAATTAGATTTTTTTGACAGGTTAAGTAGAATTTAGGAGTCTAATTCTCAGTGTAGATAGGAATTTTAAGCATAGGAGAAATAGCCCTTCAGTGATCATTCTTGAATATGAGAAACTAACTAAAGGGAGGGGATATATCTGACTGAATGCAAATACTAACCTAACGGAGGGGATGTAGCTGAGTGCAAACAAAAGCATATGCATAGAATTACCAGGGCTCAGGCTGGCTTGATTGAGCAGCTCCAGGCCAGAGAAAGAGATTCAAAAATTTGCCTTGCCTCTTGAAAACCTATAAGGTTATGCTTCTTACAGAATGACTTAACCCTTTCTTTCCAATGTATAGAATGGTAGCTCTTCTGAATTGACTGATGGATGGGTCTCTTCAACCTGTGTAGTGATTTAGAGACAGTCATAAGATCTATTCACAAAGTTCTGTATGTTACAGTAATGGTAATAATCATCATAATAATGCTAGCTAGATGATGGTGGCAGGCGCCTTTAATCCCAGCACTTGGGAGGCAGAGACAGGTGGATCTCTGTGAGTTCGAGGCCAGCCTGGTCTACAGAGTGTGTTCAGAACAGACTCCAAAGCAACAGAGAAACCCTGTCTCAAAAAACAAAACAAACAATAATAATAATGCTATAGAATAGTCTACTCCCGATGAGAACTGCTCTAGAACATACTGGCTTGGGAAATTAATTGTAGAGGGTAGTTTCTAATGAAATGTATCATGTTTCAGAATCTAAAAGTGATTTTCCTTCCTAAGAGATTTCTGTCATTAGTTTGCTTCAAGGTGTTTGATGTTGACCGTGATGGAGTTCTCTCCAGGGTTGAACTGAAAGACATGGTGGTTGCACTTTTGGAGGTCTGGAAAGATAACCGCACTGATGATATTCCTGTAAGTTCTCTTTGTAGTTTGATTGATTTTTGAGACAGGGTTTTAATGTTACTAAGGCAGGTATGTAGTGTGCCACATGTCCTGCTAAGTTCTGATTGTTTACAAGGAAGATGGAGTGAATGTTTGAGAAGAAATTTTTAAAAAGCATCATTTTTTATATATGGGAGGATTAAAAATTATACACACTACTCTCTTGGATTTCTTTTTAAAGGAATTACATATGGCTCTGTTGGACATTGTAGAAGACATATTGAATGCACATGATACCACAAAGGTGAGACTGACTATGAGTAAATCATTTTTTTTCCTAAAAATACTATATGCTCTAAATCAAAATGTGTCATTTATATGTATGGTCAAATGACTCTTCTGCATTCCAGATACCCACTTATCTGGACCTGTGGTTAAAATAGCTTCACATCATCTATAGATAGCCCATTCCATCTTCAAACAACAGCTCAGTGAAGGCTAATACATGTGTTAAGTAGAGACTTCCCTTGATAGCTTTATATAGTTTTTATTTCTTCCATTTAATGTTATGAAGAGGCCAGCTTTATAGTGGATAAAGGAAACTAAAGTGTATCTAGGATGGCTCTAGTGTGTCAGACTAGAACAGAAGAAAAACTAACAGTGGTAGACATAGAGGTTGTGATTTCTGGGGTTATTAGATTAACTGGGAAGAACCATGAGGGTAGCTGAGGTCATGGATTTACAAATAATAACTCAAGTTATTTAGTTTGGTAAGACTTATTGGTAGTATCATAACAGATTTCTTTACTTCTGTAGCTTGTTTTAAAATTTTAACTATTTGTCTCTGTGAAATTAAAAATAATTTTTATGTGTGAAGTACATTTGAAGTAATTTGAATCTTTTCAAATACTGACATGTACTTATTAGCAGACTGGCAAATTATTGGCCATGATGGTGTTATAAAATTGAGGGTTAGATGGGGCTGGTGAGATGGCTCAGTGGTTAAGAGCACTGACTGCTCCTCCGGAAGACCCGGGTTCAATTCCCAGCACCCACATGGCAGCTCGCAACTGTCTGTAACTCCAGTTCAAGAGAGTCTGGCATCATTACATCAATGCACATGAAATAAAGTTAAAGTTAAAAAAAAAATTGAGGGTTAGAAAAAATAATTAAGTCAGTTATTTTCTTGATTCAATCACAGAAGAAATGATATTCCCATTAGCTGTAGAAACAAATGACGATTTATTTTTTTCAAGGTTGAAAGTCTACTTATCAATTTAATCTTCCCTGTTTATTCACCTTTTCTGTCAGACTAAGGTGTCCACTTCTGTTTGGTATGTGTAAGAATAAAAACCTAAAGAAGGAACTATTAGAAATTGCTTTGTAGTTTGGTTATGATGGCTCACACCTGTGATCCCATTACTTAGAAGTCTGACATAGGAGAGCAGGATTAAGAGTTCTAGGCTACATAGTAAGACCTCATTAATTAAAAGATGATATGATGGTTGTGGCACACACCTTTAATCCCAGCACTCAGGAGGCAGAGGCAGACAGATCTCTGAGTTGAGGTAAGCCTGGTCTACAGAGAAAGTTCCAGGACAGTCAGCTCTTGAAAAAACAAAAGAAAAAAGAAATTGCTTTGTATAGAGATATAGTTTAAACACTTTCCTTTAGTGTCTTACAAATACACAAGTATTGCTATCTATGGCTAGAAAGATGGCTCAGCAATTAAGAGTACATACTGCTCTTGCAAAGGATCCATATTTAGCTCATAACTACCTGTATACTTGAGTTACTTACTCCCCTCTTCTGTACTTTGATACACACACACACGGGGGGGGGGGGTGAAAACACATTATATAATTAAAAATAAAATTTAAAAAAGAGAAAGTTGGAGAGATGACTCAGTAATTAAGAGCAATGGCTGCTCTTCCCAGGATACTTGGTTTGGTTTCCAGTGACCCACAACTGACTGCAAATCCAGTACCAAGGGATGATGCTTGCAGTTTCATCATGCACCCATGCGGTGCACAGACATACATACAGACAGAACACTCATACACATTAAAAAATAATAAGTAACTTTTTTTTTCTTTTGGTTGTTTTGAGACAAGGTTTCTCTGTATAGCCCTGGTGGTCTGAAATTCTCTCTGTAGACCAAGCTGGCCTCAAACTTGGTGATCTGTCTGCCTTTGCCTCCCAGGGCTGGGATTAAAAGCCTGTGCTACCACTGCCATGCATAAGTAGTGTATTTTTATGTTAAATGAAGTTTAATATTTCTGACTTCAGTGACCATTGAGCAGATTGTTTAGCTGTTCAAGTCTCCATATAACCATGATAATAAAATAGTGACAGTTTAGGATAGGACTTGGGTATTTTGCTGACTCGCTGGTACTGTATACTATGTATATATGATATCTCACTATTTATCTAAAACATCTATTATTGTTGTTGTTGTTTATTTTTTGAGAAAGGATTTCACTATTTGTATCCCAGGCTGGTCTCAAACTCTCTGGATATCCAAGAATGTCCTTGAACTCCTGATCCTTCTGCTTCTACTTCCCAAGTGGATGTCATTGTGTGCATGTTGTAAGAGGAGCGGGGCTGCGTCCCGCTGCCCGGCTAGCTTAATCCCCGAAATAACCACACAGAAATTGTATTAATTAAATTACTGCTTGGCCCATAAGCTCTAGCCTCTTATTGGCTAACTCTCACATCTTGATTCAACCCATTTCTAATAATCTGTGTTCACCACAAGATCGTGGCTTACCGGGAAAGATTCAGCATATCTGACCTGGCAGCTTCATGGCGGTGGCCACACTGCCCTTCTTCCCAGCGTCCTGTTCTCTTTTCCACACCTAAGTTCTGCCCTATCAAAAGGCCAAGGCAGTTTCTTTATTCAACCAATGAAAGCAACATAAATACAGAAGGACCTCTTACACCATGTGCAGGTTATTTCCAAAGTCGTATTGGAGAAAGGAAATTGTTAATAAATGCTTTGTTTCCACTGACTGCTTGAATAAAATTATAGATTTTTTAAAAATTTTATCACTTGTAATCACTTGTAAATTGATACCAATTGTCATGCTTCTTATGTGAACCCATACCATATTATTGGTTTGCTTTCAAAAAATATGATTTTTTTTGGGGCTGGAGAGATGGCTCAGAGGTTAAGAGCATTGCCTGCTCTTCCAAAGGTCCTGAGTTCAATTCCCAGCAACCACATGGTGGCTTACAACCATCTTTAATGGGGTCTGGTGCCCTCTTCTGGCGTGCAGGCATACATGTAGACAGAATATTGTATACATAATAAATAAATAAATATTTTTAAAAAAAATATGATTTTTTTCTAGTGCTGTAATAAATGACATTTATTGACAGGATCAGCTTAAATGTCTCTCTTTCAGATGGGCCATCTTACTCTGGAAGACTATCAGATCTGGAGTGTGAAAAATGTTCTTGCCAATGAGTTTTTGAATCTCCTCTTCCAGGTATGTTTAAGGCAAATGACAGATTTGGGAGGGTGCCTTCCATCATGTGCCTGTATTAGTGAAGAAATGGAAATTGGTCTCTTCTTGAGAGCTAATGCCTGGTTGTTATAGATCTAAAACATACACTACTCTGTTACTGGAGATTTGGAAGTTAGCCTCCATTAAAAAAAAAAAAATCCACACTACTAAGTTAAATTTCCTCAGGTAACAGTTGATAATTCATCAGTTCATTTCCCATTTAAAAAGTAGATTTCATGTAAATCACATCAAATATTGCTCAGACTAATCATTGGTTCCACTAGTAAAGTTTGAACATCCTTTCTTTTTCCCTAGGTATGCCACATAGTTCTGGGGTTAAGACCAGCTACTCCAGAAGAAGAAGGACAAATTATTCGGTAACTTTATAGTTTCTGTGGGGTTTTTTTATTACATAGTTGAAATTTCTATGCCTGAAATACATTAGTTACAAGGAACAATTTGTGTTGCTTTGATTATTAAAGTAAAGCGATTTATAAAAATTACATGTAGAGGCCCACACCTTTAATCCCAGGACATTCTTCCTAGCTAAGGAACTAGATTAATTTAAAAGTCAAATTATGTTTAACTTTGAAGTTGTACTGGGGCAGGGATGTCAGTCAGTGATAGAAAACTTACAGTCTAATTTTCAGACCAGCAAGATAAAATCAACTTGTCATATGGGAGAACATCACTAAGAGTAGCCAACTTTTCCATCAAAAAATGGAATTCTTAATCAGAATTAAGAAGGGTAGAAAAAAACAACTAAGCATTTTATATCCAATAAAATACTCTCTTTAAAATGATTTGGATAGTGGTAGGGGAGGAGATAAATTGAAAGTAGGAAGGAAAAAGAAATTATTTGGATTTGCATTTGATTTTTAGATGTGACTCCAAAAGCATTCTCTTACAAAGTAACTTAGACTTCCTCACAATCTAAAACTTCTTTATATGAAAGACAACCTACAAAATGAAAGGCAATATTAACAAACTGTATCTTCCATAAGCATTCAGTAGCCAGAATGTATAAGGAGATGCTACAGCTGAACAACAAAAAGAAAACTGTTTAAAATATAGAGAACAGGTAACTCCTTTAGCAGTTGCCACCAGAGGGGACAATCAAAAAACATCTAGGGAGTACTGTATGAGGCAGTGACATCTGTGTACAGCTGTACCCATGACCACTATCACCTAACTGGATTTCTAAAGCCCTGGGTTTGTCCTATGGTTTCTGTACACATGCAATGACGTGCGTGTATGCAAGGATACACACATACACACTCATGCTTGCTTGCATGCACGCACAATAATATGTTTTTAAGTTTCCTTGGAGGGAAAAATGAGAGTGGTGATTTGTCACAGTTGTCTTAGAGTGGTTGAATGTCCTCAAGTATATTTTTTAAAATGCAAGACAATCCATGTCACTATCAATTATAGCAAGGATCCTTGTGGCTGGATTTTATTATCTGATATCAATTTGGAGTTTTATTTAAAGAGCTATATGTAGTCGGGCAGAAGTAGTGCATGCCTTTAATCCCAGCACCTGGATGCAGAGGGCAGAGAACACTGAGTTCAAGGGCAGCCTGGTCTACAAATCAAGTTCCAGCACAGCCAGGGTTACACAGAGAAACTCTGTTTTAATAACACCAAACAAACTGTATGTAACAAGTGGTTTTTATGACTTTGATCAATATAATCTTTATATTTTTCAGATTACCTAATGGATCATAATAAAACTTTTTGATGTGTCTTCAGTTATTGAGCTTGATATTTATTTTTGTTTTGTTAGTTATTCTTATAACACATGTCTGTGTGAGATATAACTTAAAATATAGAGAACTAGGGGCTGGAGAGATGGCTCAGCGGTTAAGAGCATTGCCTGCTCTTCCAAAGATCCTGAGTTCAATTCCAGCAACCACATGATGGCTCACAACCATCTGTAATGAGGTCTGGTGCCCTCTTCTGGCCTTCAGGGATACACACAGACAGAATGTTGTATACATAATAAATAAATAAATATTTAAAAAAATATAGAGAGAACTACAAGTGGTTATGTAACATTTTCATTGCACCAGTGGACACGCGTCCCATTAGAGATATTCAGACAGCCTCCAGACACATGGAAAGATGAACAGTATAATTAGTTATTAAGGGAATAAAATCAAAACCACAATGAAATTCTGATTCTTACCACTAGGATAGTTTTAAATTGTTGTTATTTTAAATTTATTTTTACTAGCACACGAAGAGTTTTCATTATGGTATTTTTCAAACAATTTTTACTGCATCTTATTTTTTTGTGAGGAGGGGAATGTGATGGGGCATGTATGACAGTCACAGGACAACTTATGGGAGTCTTCCTTCCTATCCTGTAAGTCACTGTTCTATTACCATGAGAAATAACATGACTACGGCAACTATGGAAGCATTTAACTGGGGGCTTCCTTTCAGTTTCAGAGGGTTAGTTCATGATCGCCTTGTCAGCAAGCTTTGGCAGTAGCAGTAACTGACACATCCTGATCCAAGGCAGCAAGTAAAGACAAGGAAAAAGACTGGGTCTGGTATAGGCTTTTCAGATCTCAAAGCTGACTCCCAGTGACACACCACCAACAAAGATGCATCTCCTAATACTTTTCCAAATAATTCTACTAATCAGGGACCAAACATTCAAACATGAGCCATTCTCATTCAAACCATCACAGTTACCCATTGACAGCAGGCCAACAAACTCCAGGAATCTACCTGTTTAGATACAACCTTTGTGCTTGGATTTTAAGCATGCAGTACTACCCCTGGCTTTTACATAGTGCTGTTTCTGAAGTCAGGCCCTTGTACTTGTGCATTAAGCACTTTCCCAGTTAGCCATCTTTCCAGCCCCAACAGTGTTTGTGAATGATGCTTGACTGTGGCCTGTGACTATTGAAATCGGCTTTCTGGTAGAACAGTGTTCCACTACACTAATTGCAATAGTGGCAGTCTCTGCTGAGTACATCTTTCTGTTTCATGTTTTTCTGTTTTGAAATTTCTAATGAAAGAGAAAGTAATTCCAGTGACAAATTACAGTCTTGCCTTTAATTTCACACAATTTCTTTTTATGCATTGGATTTCTTTTGTATGTACAGAGGATGGTTAGAACGAGAAAGCAGGTATGGTCTGCAGCCAGGACACAATTGGTTTATCATCTCCATGCAGTGGTGGCAACAGTGGAAAGAATATGTCAAATACGTGAGTTAAATTCCTATCTATATACATTTTATAGTAACATTTTTAACTCTATCAGACTGTAGAAGTATTACCTAGTAATAAAACATGCCAACTTGGACCAAGACTTAAAGGGAAAGGAAATGAGTATTTGTAAAAATTAATATGGGGCAGGCTCAGTATATGCATTTCTACACAAATTTCTTCCCTTGTCATCAACCCTATGAAAAAGCAGGTTCCTATTTATATTACCCACTGTACATGCCATTTAATTCTCCTCTGTCTATGAGGGAAGAAGTTATTTTACTTGTGAGGAATTTGTTGCTGAGAGAAAAAATAAACCTGGTTATCTTGTTCAGTGTAGATCTGGGATTCAGTGTAGCAACTGATTTCTAAAATAATGTGTTGTCAACTATGTTATTTGCATTGTCCTTCACCTTTTACATTAAAAAATTGGGAGAGAGGCTGGGTGGTGGTATCCCACATCTTTAATCCCAGTGCTTGAGAGCTAGAGGTAGGTGTATCTCTGTGAGTCTGGTCTACATAGGGAGTTTCAGGACAGCCAGGACTACATAGAGAAACCTTGTCTCAAAAAAAGAAAAGAAGAATTTGAGGAAATTAGAAAGAAGTGTTAATTTCTTACTCAAACTTCATTTCAGCTGGGCATAGTTGTCCACACTTGTAAGTCTGCACACAGGAAGTGGATCTTATTTAAGTTCAGTTTGCTGTTCTGAAGGTTGAGCTTAGTGCCTCACACACAGGAGACAAGCACACTGCCATTTGGCTACTTTCCCATCCCATGTGTTTCCAATATAAAACAAACAGCAAACACGGAGTGTAGTGTTTCTCAATGAATAAATGTATGTAGACTTCAGGGACCTGTTGGCAAATAATGTTGAATGTAGTAGACAAATGGGAATCTCTTTTTGTTTTATTTTTTCCAGACAGGGTTTCTCTTTGTAGCCTTGGCTATCTAGAACTCAACTCTGTAGTCAAGGCTAGCCTTGAACTCCCTGCCTCCCAAGTGCACCACCACTGCTCAGCACCTCCTTGTTTCTTAGTTCCATTTCCCTGGAATACTCTTTTCCATCCTTTTTACCCTAAGATAGTATCTGTCCTCGATGGCGAGGTGTGTTTCTTGGAGGTAGAAGAAAGATGAATCCTGTTTTCTAAGCCAGTCTGTGAGACTTTGTCTTTTTTTAGGGAATTGAGACTATTGATATTGAGAGTTATTGTTGAACAATATTTGTTAATTCTGATTAACTGTTCTGTTATTATTCCTTCTGTCCTCTTGGTGTGGTTAACCTTCTCTTCAGATTGAAGTATTCCTTCTGGTGTCTTCTGTAGATCTAACTTGGTGAACATACATTTCTTAAATTTGTTTTTAGCATGAACTGTTCTTCTCCTTTGATTTTGAATGTTTTGCTGCATGTAGTAATCAGTGCCTTTCAGACCTTGTTTATGTGGTACAGTCTTAGTGTACTGTTGAGTATATTGTATGTATTATATGAATATATTATGGGCATTGAGTATATGTGTGTATATACATATTCATTCTTCCCTTAAGGAAATAAAATTTGATTATATAGTAAATGGTTTTAGCAACTCACAATGATAAGAATTAATTGTTTTTAAGGACTAGAAAGATGGTTGAGAGCTCTAATTGCTCTACCAGAGAACCCAGGTTCAATTCCCAGGACCCACATAGCAGTTTACAACCTTCTGTTAACTCCAGTTTCAGGGGTTTTAGCACCCTCTTCTGGCCTCTGAGGGTATCAGGCACACACATGGTACACAGACACATGGAGGCAAAACACCCATGTATGTTGTAAGGAGGCTGCTTGTTTCATTCCCTCTGCTCAGCCCCAAAATAATCACACAAACTGTATTAAGTCACTGCTTGGCCCATTAGCTCTAGCTTCTTATTGGCTAACTCTTACATCTTAATTTAACCCATCTCCATTAATCTGTGCATCACCACAAGGTCGTGGCTTACCAGCAAAGTTTCAGCATGTCTGTCTTCAGCACGTCTGTCTTCAGGAGCAGCTCCATGGATTCTCTGTGACTCCGCCCTTCTTCCTCCCAGCATTCAGTTTAGTTTTCCCTGCCTAGCTAAGTTCTGCTCTGCTCTAGGTCCAGAGCAGTTTCTTTATTCATTAATGGTAATCATAGCATACAGAGGGGAATTCCACATCACATGTACATAAAATACAATAGAATAAGTTAAAAAAAATCCTTAAAAGCTACAGTTACGTGTAGACTTTATATTTGACTTATTTTTTATGATTTTAGGATGCCAACCCTGTTGTGATTGAGCCATCATCAGTTCTAAATGGGGGAAAATTTTCATTTGGAACAGCAGCACATCCTATGGAGCAGGGAGAAGATAGAATCAGTAACAACCTCAGTTATATGAATACCACAGAAGAGAAATACTCAGACAACATATCTTCTGCATCTGAAGCCTCAGAGTCTACTGGCAGTGGTAAATATAATTTGTCTCCCATGGGGCTTAGTAATTTTTTTGACACAGGTTCTCAAGTAACCCAGACTAGCCTTGACCTTGCTTTGTAGCTGAGGAGGACCCGGAACTTCTCCTGCCTTTACTTCCTAAGTACTTGGATTACGAGCATGTACCACCACACCACACTCATGATCATTCTCTCTGAGTCTGCTTTTGTGGGTACAGTGTTATAAGGAGAGGGCCCCTTGTTCGTCCCAGCTGCCCTGCTAGCTTACACCCAAAATAACCACACAGAAACTGTGTTAATTAAAACACTGCTTGGCCATTAGCTCTAACTCCTTATTGGCTAACTCTTACATATTAGTTTAACCCATCTCCATTAATCTGTGTATCACCATGTGGCAGTGGCTTACCGGAGATTCTAACCGGTGTCCATCTCAGGTGGAAGATCCATAGCTTCTCTGACTCTACCCTTCTTCCTCTCAGTATTCAGTTCTGTTTTCTCTGCCTACCTTAGTTCTACCCTATCAACTAGGCCAAGGCAGTTTCTTTATTTATTAACCAATGAAAGCAACAGACAAACAGAAGGAACTCCTACACCAGTACAGTATCAGTATCAGGTTTCCATTCAAAGAAATATATTTTGAATGAAATAGTCAGTTATAAAATTCTTGAGTGTATTATTGGTTTTTAAGTAAACATAATCTCTCACTATGAAAGTCCTTTCATTTTTCATTAGCCAAGCCATATTGCTATTTAATATGTTTTGCCAATAAATTCAGTCTAGTGAATACAGATTTTTAAGAAAATAAAATTATCCATATCCAGAACTCCTTAATCATAAACGTGCCTTCATTGGATTAGAATCTTCATATTAGATTAATACTTCAGCCCAGAAGTTTGAGATTTATTTTGTTAAAATACTGTATATTAATAATACTTACCATAATTCCCTTTTGTCCTTTGTACTTATCTGAAACTTAATGGTTCTATACATACAAGGAAGATACTTTAATACTACTATAATTCAACTTGAGAATCATTCCTCTTAATTGCTGATAAAATAGTAAAACCCTCAAACATTTTCTCTGCCATTGTTTTCTCTTCTGACATTTTTTCCCTTTTTTCTGTGGGAGTAGTAAGCAAACTGGCAGAACTAGCATTTGTGAGTTTGAGGCCAACCTGGTCTATGGAGTGAGTTCCAGGACAGCCAAAGCTGTTACACAGTGAAATCCTGTCTCTAAAAAACAAAAACACTAAAATTAAGAAACTCTATCATTATTGTTTTGTTTTTCCATAGGCTTTATGTATTCTGGCACACCAGGGGCAGATATGTGCTTTGCAAGGCAACATAATACTTCTGACAATAACAACCAGTGTTTACTAGGAGCCAATGGGAATATCCTTTTGCACCTTAATCCTCAGAAGCCAGGAGCTATTGATAACCAGCCACTAGTAACTCAAGAACCAGTAAAGGTAGGTGTTTGACATCAGACTTTCAAATTGTTCTCTTCCAAGTAGCCATTAAATTTCAAAGGTTTTAGCATAAAGAAAAGCATGGTAGTTCATCTAAATTAGCCTGTCTTAGGCATGATGTCATCTCATAGTGCTTCTCTATGAGAGAAGATATGCTATATAGCCCAGGCTGACCTCTGCCTCCCAAATGCTGGTGCTAAATGCCTATACCACCTTACCCACCCAAAGTTCCCTTTCTTAAATAGTTCACTGAAAAGTAAAAACTACAAATCTCTGCCAGAATCCCATTTTCTGGGTTGGGGATGTAACTCAGTGACTGTTAACTTGTTTACAGGATAGGAGCCACCAAAAATCACAGAAGAAAAAATTTATTTCCAGCAATATGAAACTAGGAAATAATATTAATTTGTTCTGTCTGGATTTTTTTGATGTAAAAGAAACTATAAAATTAAAAACCAATACTTAAATTTCATTCTTTCTAAGGCTACATCATTAACACTAGAAGGAGGACGATTAAAACGAACTCCACAGCTAATACATGGAAGAGATTATGAAATGGTCCCAGAACCTGTATGGAGAGCACTTTATCATTGGTATGGAGCAAACCTGGCCCTCCCTCGACCAGTAAGTATAGCTAATAGTGCCTTATGTAAGAAGTAGTCATAGAAGGATGTGTGTGTGTGTGTGCGTGCGCGCACGCGGTATATGAAGGCCAGAGGTTGCTATTCACTTTTTTGTGTGAATTTCCCTAGTCACAATTTAATTCTTACCTTATGGTAGCACAGTATTTGAAACCTGTTCAAATTAATTGAAAAATATCTTTAGGTTCCTTTACATTTTATGTATTCAGTTAATATTTAGGTAATATTTAAGGTTTTGGAAAGGTATTAAAATGCAATTATATTATTTCCCTCCATTTTCTTTCCTTCCTCTAACTTTTCCCACCACCTTCCACTCCACCCCAAACTCTTGGCCTCTTCCTCCCCAATTGTTATTTACAGAAATGTATGTGCACAGGTGTGTGCTCACACACACACAAATATATACAACCTGCTCAGCCTCCTGAATGCTGAGGTTAAAGTGTGTACCACTATACCCAGCTTTAAAAAATTTGTTTTGTTTGTTTTTTTAGACAGGGTTTCTCTGTGTATCCCTTGCTGTCCTGGAACTGGCTTTGTAGATCAGGTTGTCCTCTAACTCAGAGAGATCTCTGCCTCCTGAGTGCTAGTGTTAAAAAGGCATGTGCCACCACTGCCCAGCTTAAAAAAAATTTTTAAGGAATTTACATATGTTAATTTCTTTTTAAAAAAAACGTGCTCATAAAGTAAAAATAATTTCCAAAAATGCACCAAGAGGGGCTAAGAAATGGTTCAGAGTTTATAAGAACACTTACTGTCCTTTCAGAAGACCTAGGTTTGGTTCCTTGTACCAGCATGGCAGGTAACAATCATCTATATCTCCAGGTCCAGGGGATCTAATGCCTCTTATGTCCTCTACAGACAATAGATCAATAAATCTGTAAAACTTTTTAATAGAGCCTTAAGTTTGACTAAAAGGGTTTTGTTTTTTAGAGTTATCACTACTTTTTTATCTTTTACAAAAATAGGTAATCAAGAATAGCAAGACGGACATCCCAGAACTAGAATTATTTCCTCGCTATCTTCTCTTCCTTCGACAGCAGCCCGCCACACGGACGCAGCAGTCTAACATCTGGGTGAATATGGGTATGATGAGCCTGAGAATGTTTCCTCAGCACTTGCCTAGAGGTAACTTAAGAATGCAGCAAGAATGCCATGCATATTCTTAAAAATAAATGGAAAATCATATTGCTCAAAGTCTGGTGCCACTGTGCTAATATATGCCCTTTGCTTTCATACAGAATCAGTAAATCACTTGTGAGCTTAGATCTGTGGTCATGCACAAGATTGAATGGGACAGAGGCAAACTCTTAGGTGCAAACTAAGGTTTATTTTCTTTTATAGTTTGTAAGCTTTTGAAAAGAGCAAATAGAATAGATTTTACTTAATTTTCTTTAGTTAAACCATTGTAAATTGTTGTTATCCCTAAGATGCAGATCACCAGTCATTGACTAATCTTTTCAACATTACTCAAATTTATTGACATAATAAATCCCTTATGAGCTACTTTTGTTTTAACAAAATGAGAAACATTTCTTATACTAGCTAAGAACATTTTGTAAGAGACATAATACACATAATACATTTGCTTTGATTTTGAGAAAGTTTTTTTGTGGTTGCATTCTGGTTGGGTTTTTTGTTTGTTTTGTTGTTTTCTTTTTGGTAGTGTTGATAAATGTTCGGCCTGGGCCCCTGTGTGTGCTAGATAGATGTTCTATCACTTAGTCACATCTCTAGCCCAATATTGTGGCTTTGAGAAATGCCAAGCTATCACTCAACAAAGGGAGGAAAAAAGCAAAAACAAATCTATCAAAATCTCACTCACACATGTCCTCAGCCTGTTTCTGATGACACACACCTTTAATCCCAGTGTTCTAAAATCAGAGGCAGATGGCTCTCTCTGAGTTCAAGGCCAACTTGGTTGCATAGCAATTTCCAGACCAACCAACACCAGGTAGTGAATCCCTGTCTCAGGGTGGATGGATGGATGGATAGGTGGATAGAATGTTGAGACAAGGTTTCTCGTAGCTTTGGAGCCTGTTCTGGAACTTGCTCTGTAGACCACGCTGGCTTTGAACTCACAGAGATCTACCTGCCTCTGTTTCCTGAGGCTGGGATTAAAGGCATGCGCCGCCTAGCAAAATGTTCCTCTTAGTATATAACGTGAATAAGGTTCTCCTTTGATTCCAAACTAAGTTAAATTTTATTGTTAGAGAATATTTATGTATTTTTCCCTTGCAAATATTTGAAATTATTCTTCAATTAAAAAAAAAAAGGAATAGATTTGAGCTGGCTAGATGGTGCCAAAAGTTCTCTCCTTTCATTCAAAGCTAAGTTAAATTTTATTGATGGGGAATATTTGTGTATTTTTCCCTTGCAAATATTTGAAATTACTCTTCAGTTTAAAAAAAAAATAGAGGGGCTGGAGAGGTGGCTCAGAGGTTAAGAACACTAGCTGCTCTTCCAGAGGTACTGAGTTCAATTCTCAGCACCCACATGGTGGCTCACAACCATCTGTAATGAGATCTGATGCCCTCTTCTGGTGTGCAGACATACATGCAGACAGAACCTTGTATACATAATAAATAAATCTTTAAAAAAAAATAGATTTGAGCTGGCTAGATGGCTCCATGAGTTACTTGTCACCAAGCCTGACAACCTGAGTTTGATCCCCAGACTCACATGGTGAAAGGAGAGAACTGACTCTTACAAGTTGTTCTCAGACCTTTATTTACATGCACACTTGGTATACCTGCACGCACACACAGTTATTAAGTAATGTAAAGTAAAATTTTAAAATTAATTCATCAATTCAAAGTCTTGGACTGTGTTTAAGTTGTTAGAATATTACGACTATCTGTAAACCTACACTACTACCCATGTGTAAGTGCTAGCTCTCTTTTGAATTTTCCTTAAAGGGAGGCTAGAGAAATGACTCAGTGGCTAAAATCATTTGTTGGTCCTGCCCAGGCTGTAATGGTTTAAGTAAAATGCTGTAGGTCCCTGAGCAGCAACGGGCAGCAGGTCCTGAAACCATGGCAGGCCATGAAGGTCCCAGGCAGGAAGCTGCGGGTTGGGTGAGAGACCGTAATGGATATGCGCGCCATGCAGAATGCAGTTGGAAGTTGAATATTTATTTAGTGGGTTATGGAAGGGAAGGGGAGAAGGGGTAAGAGCAGAGAGAGAGTGAGAAAGAAAGAGAGATTGAGAGATTGAGATGGAAAGGAAGAACTAGGGCTGCAGGCAGGCAGGAAGATCTGCCTGCCTCAGCAGTGGATGGGGGAGGGAGTGGGCGGGGCTTGTCTTTTAAAGGGACAGGACAAGCCCCAGATTTAGTTCCCAGCACTCATATGGTTTCTCAAAGCCATCCTTAAGGCCAGTAGTGCTCGGGGATCTGACATGTCTTTTAACCTCCACGGGCACCAAGTACACATGTACATGCATACTTGTACACATAAAATAAAAATAAATACATCAGGGCTGGAGAAATGGCTCAATAATTAAGAACACTTACTGCTCTTCCAGAGGACCCAGCTTCAAATTCCTACCCTCCCATGACAGCCTATAGCTGTGATTCTAGTTCCAAAGGATACTACACCCTCACACAGGCATACATGAAGGCAAGAACACCATTTGCACATAAAATAAAAATAAGCATATTATTTAAAAAATAAATCTTTGAGAAAATATACCTTCAGATAATGTATGAAGATGATTTCACATATTGTTTCATGACAATTAGAACAAAACAATGTTCACTCTTTAACGTTAAAATCATGGAACAATGAATAGAATCTTTATGAAACATTCTTTTTTTTAAATATTTATTTATTTATTATGTATACAACATTCTGTCTGTGTGTATGTCTGCAGGCCAGAAGAGGGCACCAGACCTCATTACAGATGGTTGTGAGCCACCATGTGGTTGCCGGGAATTGAACTCAGGACCTTTGGAAGAACAGCCAGTGCTCTTAACCACTGAGCCATCTCTCCAGCCCCCTTTATGAAACATTCTTTATTTAACTTTCTGGTAAATAGAAATGTTAGCATACCTTCCATGGCACCCATAGAATGTCTTTTTTGATTCTCTTTGAAAGATAACATGAGAGGCAAGATACGTTGTTGCATTTTTAGTAAGTATTTGTAACTCTTGTGCTGATCCTAGATTTTTGCTGCTTCTGTGAATTTCTGATTTGCTGATTCTCTTCAAAAGCACAAAATTATGCATATAAGTGGCTGCCTGCTTAATGAGCTAAACTGTATAAGCTCTGGAACTCAAGTTTTCCTTTTTGTGGCTTAGGAAAGTGAAGATTGGCTGGGGCATTATGCTTGCCGGTGCTTCTGAATTCTAGAATGGGATAGTGCTGATTCTCCAAATTTGTTTCTTAGTTTGAAATTTTATTCCTGACTAATTATGAAATGAATCATTAATTATTTCAAATTTTATAAAACTGCTTTCTTGCTGTAATCTTAAAACTAATCCTCTGATGTATAATTGAAGAAATCTGTTGTTTTAAGGTTTTTTTTTGCTTGCTAATAGACAAATATTTGCTTTGCTACACATTAAAAATTCATGGTTGAGTTTTGTTATGCTATACATGGTATGCTTCTTGGTCAAATACTCAGTTATTACCAATATTCACTAGAATTTTTTAAAAGTTACTTTTTTTAGCCGGGTGGTGATGGCACACGCCTTTAGTCCCAGCACTCGGAAGGCAGAGGCAGGCAGATTGATCTCTGTGAGTTCGAGACCAGCCAGTACTAAAATAGCTAGTTCCAGGACAGGTTTCAAAGTTATAGAGAAACCCTGTCTCGAAAAACAAAGAAAAGATTATTCCTTTCAAAGGAGAACTTAACGAAAATCTAGCCTCTTGTAGGTATGTATAAGCTACAGCTTTTGTCTGGGTTATTGACTAAGTAGTTGACCAATATTTAGCACATTTATAACCTGTCTTTGATTTTCATGGTCCGTGTCATTTTATTCCTTCATGTTTTATGTGTAAGTAGACTTAGTATATATAGTATATATGCATATATAATAAAGTTCTCAGATCAACCCCTCTAAGAGCCTAAAAGACAATTGTATCACCAGTCTTTTTGTTTCTACTCTGAGCACTTCAGGAATTCAAGGTCATTGTGTTGCCAACATGTTGGGTAGGCAAACTAGATGATATCTACCTCTTCTTTCTCTCTTTCTGTCTGTCTGTCTGTCTGTTTTTTTGGTTTGGTTTGGGTTTTTTCAAGATATGTTTTCTCTGTGTAACAGCCTTGTCCCGGAACTAGCTCTTGTAGACCAGCCTGGCCTCGAACTCACAGAGATCTGCCTGCCTCTGCCTCCTGAGTACTGGGATTAAAGGTGTATGCCACCACCCAGCTGCAATTCTGAGTTTTAAGAACCGAAATTAACTATCTGTTGAATTCAAATTCCATTCTATTCCAAGCACCCTCACTCTTCATTTTATTTTATTTTCCAGTTCTGGGCATTAAACCCAGGTCTTTTGCACATGCTGAGCAAGCATTTTACTCCTAATCTAAATCCCCAATCCCCTCCCGACATTCTTTTTGTTTGCTTGTTTTTTCAAGACAAGGTTTCTCTGTAGCTTTGAAGCCTGTCCTGGAACTACCTCTTGTAGACCAGGCTGGTCTCGAACTCACAGAGATCCTCCTGCCTCTGCCTCCTGAGTGCTGGGATTAAAGGCGTGCGCCACCACCACCTGGCCCCTCCCCATTCTTAAGGAGAATTTTATTTCATCTTTCTATTATGACCAAACTGAAAACAACCATATATGATATCATTTTTTTTTATCATCATGTTCCCATTCTTGGGATTAAAATATGTCAATTATTTCGATCACTATGCTTTTATTTTTCTTCTTCCAGAATTGAGGCTTTAAGATACTTGGATCTCCAGTTTTCTCAAACAGAACCCTACTTTGGTTTCTTTGAAACAGGGTCTTGTGTAGCTTAGACTGACCTTTATGTAGCTGAGGATGACTCTGATGAACTCTTGATCTTTTTGTGCTGGGATTACCATGTCCATCCATATTCAAGTTTTTCATAATATTCTTCATTTATAAAATTATTAAACATTTACTTCTTCTCATCATTGTTTTCTAAATTACTATGGTCACCATTGCTGAGACCAGTGTTTTATGTTGTCTAATTTTTTTTAATGTCTCCTTTTTTCCTTATCATACCTACTATAATTATAGGAAATGTACCTTCTCCAAATGCGCCTCTAAAGCGGGTATTAGCCTATACAGGCTGTTTTAGTAGAATGCAAACCATCAAGGAAATTCATGAATATCTGTCTCAAAGGCTTCGCATCAAAGAGGAAGATATGCGACTATGGCTATACAATAGTGAGGTAAGAAACATCTCAGATTCATGAAAAGTCTGATGTTAAATCATGCTGGGGACATAGTCCGGTGGTAAAGCACTTATTCAATATATACTAGGCTCTGGATTTAAAAAAAGAGTTTAATTTTATTTCATAAATATGAGAATTGTCTTTAGTAGTTATGCTAAAAGCCATTTCTGGGTTCTCAATGAAACTTTAGACTTTTAAGTTCTGTATACATACGTGTGAACATTTGTCACCTGAGATCATAATGACAGTTGATCAACATGAGCAAAACAGTACCATTTTTTATAGATTGCTGTGGCATTATAAAGTTACAGCAAATAGTCTTAATTTTTTCTTTTATTTTGTTATGTTTTATCTGCATGTAATGTCTGTACCACACGCATACCTGGTGCCCATGAAAACCAGAAGAGTGGTCAGATTCCCCGGAACTGGAGATACCAAAGGTTGTGAACAAAAGGTATAGGGAATGAAGCCCTGGACCTTTGTGGTCTTAACCACTGAGCTCTGTGTCTAGCCCAGTCTTTTTTTAAAAAAAAAAAAAAAAAAAAAAAAAAAAACTAAATAGATTTCTTGTTAGATTTCTTTTAAAGTTGCTTATGTATGTTAAAAATACAGACAATGCAAAGTACATAGTAAAAATTCTTTATTTCCATCCCTGACCTTTATCTTCCACCCACCTTGGAGGCAATGCTATATTAAATGCTTGTATGTTCTTCCCAGTATATTCAGTATTGCTTGTATTCTGAAGCTGGGTCGTAAGTATAGTTTTCCTAGTTCTCTGTTCTCCAGTACATTCTTTCTTGTGTCCTGCTTTGATTAAAGAGATTAAGCCACCATTAAGAGGCATAATCATTAGGAATTCAGGGCACAGTTTGTATGCACAAGGAAGGAAAATATGGGTAGCAATAGGGAAATAGGTAAATTCAGTTACAAGTTAAAAAGTTACATTACTAAGAGTTAGATCCTCACTCTGCCATTTGTTAGTTGTATAGCTGAGGCAAGTCACATAACACTCTATACCCCAATTTTCACAGTAAAGGGGAATGAAGCTTTATTTTCTGCAAGTTCTGTTATCTTGGTGAACTTTGTTTGGTCTGTAGTGACTTATCTACACTTTCCACAAATTATATATAATTTTTTTTCAGCAAACATGTAAAATTTTAGAACACACCATCATTCCTTCACTTTGTCCCCTAAACTATAGATTTGAACAACTAAATATCTGTAAAATGAATCATGTAAGTGCAAAGGAATAGTAGTTGTCATTCATTTTTATTTTTGTATTTGTTTCAAGTTTACTAGCCAAATTAACAGAAGCATTTTCTTCTCTACAGAACTACCTGACTCTTTTGGATGATGAGGATCATAGGTTGGAATATTTGAAAATCCAGGATGAGCAGCACCTGGTAATTGAAGGTACAGAATAGAAATGCATATCTATATTTGATTGGGGGACATTTGTGGTAGTGGTGATGTATGTGGGGGAGTGTTTAGCTTTGTTAATGGGTTTTTGGTGTATGTTGGTTAATTTGGGGAAATTGTTGTTTTGTATTTTTGAGACAATCTCTTATAGCCCAAACTGGCCTTGAACTTCACTGAATAGATGAGGAAGACCTTTGACTTCTGATCCTGCTGCCTCTGCCTCACATATAATGGCATAGATTAATTTTTAGCTTAGATTAAGACTACAGAATTACGCACTACAGAATCCCATTTTACAATTTTTCTCAAGATAGTTAGCATTATATTCCTTATGTTAAAGCAGACCCACTGAACTCCTAGTGTGTTTCTTACCTACTAGATTGTTTCAAAAGAAGAATGGCCTGTTTATATGTAGCCTTAAGCCAAGGAAGGAAAATGTGGGTGGCAACAGGTAAATTCAGTTGTAAGGTACAAAGTTTTATAAAAATTTTCAGACTGCCATTTTGAGTTTGAGTGAAGATACCAACATTTTTCCCCAATACTGGAGATTGAACCTAGGATCCCATGCGTGTGAGGCATCCTACCCACTAAGTTTTGTTCCCATCTCCGATGATTTACACATGGTGCATTCATGTTGAAGTTGTGGTGTTTTTCCCCATAATACCTCATGAAAACACTGCGTGTGAAATTAGTGGATTGCATCAACAATTGTTAATTAACATTTGTTAATTTGTCGATGAAAAGATTTTCATATTTCTGATTTTTGTTTGTTTGTTTGTTTGTTTTTTCAAGATAGTGTTTCTCTGTGACAGCCCTGGCTGTCCTGGGACTCGCTTTGTAGACCAGGCTGGCTTTGATTTACCTGCCTCTACCTTCCGAGTGCTGGGATTAAAGGCGTGCACCATCACTGCCCAGCATATTTCTAATGTTTTAAGTTTGGGAAATTTTACTATATCTAAACTTTAATTACTTCTGTAGATGTTTAAATATAATTTTACTTCAAGTTAGTACTTGAAGTAGTATCTTATTATTATTTGAAATGACTTTAAAATCCCCAGTAGAAAGAGTAGACTTGAACAAGTAAAATCCCCTGTAGAAAGAGTAGACTTGAACAAGCTACAATGATGATGATGTGTATAGTTTCTGTGATGAACTCCATTATTTTGTATACTAACCAAAAGAGAGAGAGAGATCAATGAACCAAAAAAACAGTAAGGGGCTAAGGATGTAGGGATGTAATTCAGTTAGTAGTCTCGTTGCCTGGCATACATGAGATTTTTTTGTTTTGTTTTGATTTTTGTTTGTTTTAGTCTTTAAAGACAGGGCTTCTCAGTGTGACCCTGGCTGTCCTGTAACTCTGTAGATCAGGCTGGCCTCAAACTCACAGAGATCTGCCTGCTTCTGCCACCACCACCCCGAAGTGCTCGGATTTAAGGTACACCACCACTGCCCACAGTAGCATGTATGAATTTGATTCCTACTCCACATAAAACCAACTATTTTGTTGTAATACCAGCACTCAGGAAATGGAGTCTGGTTATCGTTGGCTACACAAAGATATAGCAAGTCTGTGGCTAGCCTGGGCTACATGAAACACTCAAAATATAAAGAATTGGAATGGTTTTAGACTTATTAAAATTTACTTGATTTTTTTTAAGTTCTGGTAATAGAAATAATTTTTTAATATAGTTTTTTGAGTGATTGAATCATATGGGTAAGAAGTTAATACATTCCAATCTGTCTTTCCAGTTCGCAACAAAGATATGAGCTGGCCTGAGGAAATGTCCTTTATAGCAAATAGTAGCAAAATAGACAGGCATAAAGGTAAGTCAGTATATTATTTTTTCAGACTTATTTTGTTGTATTTGGAGGTACTTTCACTATGTCATCTAGACTGAACTTGAATACTTGAACTTGATCCCCCTGCTGCCTCTGGAGAGAGGCTACCACACCTGACTTAGACAGTTTTAAACTTACTCTTTTTTGTTCTTGTTGGGTAAAATCTTTCAAGTTTTTTTTTTCAGATTTCTTTCTAACTCTGCAATTAAATAATTTATACACTGGATATTGTAATATACTTTTGTCACCCCAACTCTTGAGATAAAGCAGAGATCCAGAGCAGTCTGGGCTCAAAGTAAAAAAACTCTGTCTCAGAAAAATTAATAAGGGCCAGGAAGATAGCTCAGATGGTAGAGTGCATAGCACAGGACTGTGAGGATCCAAGTTCAGAGCCCCAGCACCCATGTAAAAATTAAGGCACTGCAGTACATACCTATAATCTCCACACTGTGGAGACAAAAATAGAAGGATTCCTGGTCAGGCGGCTCAGCCAATTAGTGAGCTCCAGGTTCAGTGGGAGACCTTGTCATAGAAAGTAAAATGGAGGAAGAAACCCACATAATCTTAATCTTCTGATCTTCAAATGCCCACATACATACACGTATAATTATTCACAAATATATTTTTGTTAATTTGTTTGTTTTAAAAGACAGGGGGATGGGTATGACCAAAACACATTGTATACGTATATAAAATTCTCAAAAATAATTCTTTTTAATTTCTGAAGTTTATATTTTACTTTATGTGTATGGGTGTTTTGAATGCAGTTATGTCTGTACACCACAGGTGTGCCTGGAACCCTTAGGGTTCATGGCAGTGTAATGAGATTTGGTGCCCTCTTCTGGCCTGAAGGCATACATCCAGGCAGAATACTGTATGCGTAATAAATATATAAATCATTAAAAAAAGTTTTTAAATTGGGCAGTGGTGGCACACACCTTTAATCCCAACACTCAAGACCATCCTGCTCTACAGAGCAAATTCCACAGCAGCCAAGGCTACATAGAGAAGCCCTGTCTCAAAACACCAAAAAAAAAGAAAGAAAAAGAAATTGAAAGTAAGGTTAAAGAAAAAAACCCCACCATTAATCTCCATTTATCTGACAGGGTAATGATGGTACATGCCTTTAATTTCAGCTATCAGGAGGGAAAGGCAGGTGAATCTCTGTGAGTTCAAAGCCAGCCTGGTCTACAGAGTGAGTTCCAGGACAGCCAGGGCTACACAGAGAAACCCTGTCTCAAATAAATTGAAATTATCATGTTGGGAAGCCAGTGTTGTGACTCATGCCCATAATGCCAGTACATGGAAGGTTAATGCAGGAGGATTCTTAGTTTGAGGCCAGCTTCTGATGCTAAGTAAGTTTCTGTCAAAAAGAGAGAGGGGGGGAAAAACAGAGTAACTCAGTTGAAGTTGAGTACAAATGACCATTCCACAGCATGTTGCTATAGCTAGGCTCTTGTCTCATTATTTGTTGCAGTTCCCACAGAAAAGGGAGCCACAGGTCTGAGTAACCTGGGAAACACATGCTTCATGAACTCAAGCATCCAGTGTGTTAGTAACACACAACCACTGACACAGTATTTTATCTCAGGGAGACATCTTTATGAACTCAACAGGTAATATTTTTTGACCCACTGGCAGTTTATCTTCTGTAGCTTTGATCTGAATCAAATATTGCTTAAATCTCCTCTCCCTTTAACGTGAAGGAAAAAATGTTATTTCATTGCTTTATCGAATATGAATAAGGGCCAAGGGATATATCTTTTGATTGGTAGTTTTGTACCCACATGATTGTAAATTATGGAGAATCTATGACAACAGATTTCCCTCTCAAACTTCTAGGACAAATCCCATTGGTATGAAAGGCCATATGGCTAAATGCTATGGCGATTTGGTGCAGGAACTTTGGAGTGGAACTCAGAAGAATGTTGCCCCATTAAAGCTTCGGGTAAGCAGACTAAAATAATATGAAAATATTATTCCCTAATGGTTCTTTTATCACTTTTATGGCACATTTTCTCTGTTTAGCTTTCTTAATCAATTTTTAAATTATTTTACTAAGTATCCTAAATACCAAATTTGTATAAAATCAAGTAAGTGCAAAATACTGATGTAAGTGTAGTGAACAGAGAGAAAACACTAAAGAAACAGTACCTCTTTGAGACATTGTTCATTTTACAGATTTACCAACTCCTTTGCTTGTGTGAAGAGCAAACTTTTTTGGTACTTCTTGACTGCTAGCATAGGCCACCTAATTATACCTGATAGATTTTTAGCATTAATAAGATAATTCAGTTGTAAATCCTGATAGTTAAACACTATACTTTTTGGCCTCTAATCTAACAGTAAAACTTAAGATAGAACAAGACCAGAATAGGTAACTAGAAGAAAACCTTTTTATACATTAGGAAATCTTTCAGGATGATCAGTTACCATTTTACTATTTCTATAAATAAAAATTTCATAAATATAAATTAAGCATCTCTGTGAATAAAGAACTGTTTGCCTTGAATAGTATCTTAGAGTTCTGTTGCTGTGATTAGACATCATGATTATGGCAACTTATAAAGAAAACATTTAATTGGAGCTGGCTTACTGTTCAGAGGTTTATCCATTATTATCATGGTGGGATGGTGGGACATGGTGGCGTACCATGATACTGGAGAGGTGGCTGAGAGTTCTACTGCTGGATAGGCAGATAGCAGGAAGAGAGAGGGACACTGGGCCTGGCTTGAACTTCTGAAACTTCACATCCCACTGCCAGTGACACATTTCCTCCAACAAGGCCACACCCCCAGTAGTGCTACTCTCTGTGGGCCCTTGGGGGCCATTTTCATTCAAACCATCACACAGATGGTAAACTAGGAAACATCCTTGTCGAAATGCCTCTCATTTTTTTGTCACCTGAGATTAAAGTTAGAAAGAGTAAATTCTTACCTAGAATTTATTTGCTGAAGTAGAGGAAGACTAAATATTATGCCATTTACTTTCTTTCTGATGTTTATCAATGATTGAATTATGGAACATGCTTGTTCCAAATTTTATAAGATAGGAAATAATGACTGCTACTCCTCATTTTACAGTGGACAATAGCAAAATATGCTCCCAGGTTTAATGGGTTCCAACAACAAGACTCCCAAGAACTTCTGGCTTTCCTTTTGGATGGTCTTCATGAAGATCTCAACCGAGTCCATGAGAAGCCATATGTAGAACTAAAAGACAGTGATGGACGACCCGACTGGGAAGTAGCTGCAGAGGTTTGTTAGTTTTGAATGTCTTTTGTTTTTTTTTAACAAGTCTTGTGTTCTACTGACTTAGCTGGGCACTATTTTTTCATGCCTTTTGGTGAATAAGCTGGAGAGTATATGTGTGTACAGGTAATAATAGAGGTTAGAGGTTTATGTTGGCTGTCTTTTTAATCTATGCCCTGTCTTTGAGATATGTCTCTCACTGAACATGTAGTTCACTGATTTGGCAGACTGGCTAGCCAGCAGGCTCCAGGGATCCTCCTGTCTCTATCTCCCCAGCGCTGAGTTTACAAGACCCTAGGTTAACATGGAGTCTTTTTTTGTTGGCCAAAAATTCCTGGGCATGTGCTTGCCCTGGTTAACATACCCAGTGTCACTCCATTCAAGAAAACTAGTTTTGACACTTGTAGCAGCTATCAACTGCACATAGCTTCTTAATTTGGCCTTGGATTTTGTGCTCTCTTCCCCTTGTCTGGTCTAAGATGTTGTCTGGTTTGAACTTAGGCAGGTCTTATGCATGCTGTCACAGTTTCTGTGAGTTCATATGTGCATCCAGCCCTGTTGCATCTGGAAAACACTGTTTCCTTAGATTTATCTTCCACCTCTAGATCTCATTTTTCTACCCCATCTTCTCATAGATCCCTGAGCCTGGAGGCTCGGGGTGTGATAAAGACATCCTATTTAGGGATGAGTGCTCAAGAGGTTCTCACTCTATGCATGTTGTTCTGTTGTGGATCTCTGTCTTAATTCCCATCTACTTCAAGAAGAGGCTTCTCTGGTGAGATTTCAGTAAAGTCACTGATCTATGGGTATAGTAGTATGTTGTTAGGAGTCATTTTATTGCAATATTCATTTAACAGAAAACTGTAGGTTTTCCCATAGGGCCTATCACCTATCTAGTCTCAGATTCTTGGCCTCATTAACTTTCAAATACAGATTCAATCTCATGGAGCAGGCCTTATATCCAATCAAAAGGTGGTTGATTATTCTGAAAATATTTGTGCCACTATTGCATGAATGGGTATATCTTGCAGGCAAGTCACTATTATAGTTCGCAGGGTTCATAGCTGAGTAAGACTGATGATTCCTTTTCTCTTCCTGTAGTGTGTATAGTGCCTTCCCGTCAGTAAAATTAAGCTTATAGTTAAGAACCAGCTCAATTTCTCCATGTTCAATGACATAAGTATGTGGTATATTTAGCAATAAAATCTTATGGTCCTGTTGTACAGAGTAACAAAGAGCAGTGGCTTCTATAATGTTTGGGGAAGTCTATAGGATCTCTTTGGCCAACAATTGAAAATGATGTAACCCATTCCTGGATCTACAGGTTTTATTTGGTAGTATATGGTGTGTAGTTGGGTCTCTTTATGTAGCCCTGACTGTCCTGGAACTTGCTGTGTTGACCAGGCTGGTCTCAAACTCACAGAGATCTGCTTGCTCTGCCTCCAGAGTGCCAGAATTAAAGATGTTCACTTAACCATGCCTTCCTTGGTTTTAAGTTTCTTATAAAGCAGTAAATACAATGTTCTGATCACAATTATATGTGGCACCGTTTAAATTTGAATTAGAGTATATTCTGTGGTTATTTAAACCCAATATACTTTTTTTCCCCATATATAAAAGCAAAGAGCCTTTATTTTAATCAAGTTTGCAAACTCAGTCTCTCGGCATGTCCAACGTATTAGAATATCCGGAGAGCCTTAGCCCAATATACTTAACCAGTAATTTTAGATTGTGTTGAAAGGTTTATCTTTTAAATTTAAAAATAAAATTTTGTTTTTCCTTAATAGGCCTGGGACAACCATCTAAGGAGAAATAGATCAATCGTTGTGGACTTGTTCCATGGTCAGCTAAGATCCCAAGTCAAATGCAAGACATGTGGACATATAAGTGTCCGATTTGACCCTTTCAATTTTTTGTCTTTACCACTTCCAATGGACAGTTATATGCATTTAGAAATAACAGGTAGGTTACAGAGTTCTGAAAATCCAATGCATTTTCTTTATTTTCCAGCCTGAATTTATAGTTATTTGTTTGCAATGAGTTCTCATAAATGAGTAGTCAGTATGTTATAATCAAACACTCCACATTAAGGCACAATTTCAGGTTCCAAAGGTTTGGAGCATGGGCCTGTTTTTGAGCTCATTGGTGCTTTTCTTAATTCCAGTCATAGCAGAAACTCTGGAAAGCTTGTAAAGCCAATCAGACTTCTTTATCAGGTGAATATTTAAAAATTCTTGATTTCAGTCAATATTATTCCTAAGTTTTACTTTAGCATTTATAAAAAAATTCTAGGCTAAAATATTTGCTATTTGCAAGTCAGATATATCTGTTGTGGTTTGTAAGACTTTCATTGTAACCTGCATTTTACTAATAAAAAGTTTTTTTTATTTACCAGTAATTAAATTAGATGGTACTACCCCAATACGATATGGACTAAGGCTGAATATGGATGAAAAGTACACAGGTTTGAAAAAGCAGCTGAGTGATCTCTGTGGACTTAAATCAGAACAAATCCTTCTTGCAGAAGTAAATAGTTCCAACATAAAGGTAATATTAGTTGTTCTTTCTAGGAAATATGATTCTATTCTTCAAAGATAGGTTTCTCAGTGATTTCAGTTATTATGTTAATGTCTTACTATTATATTGCTGAGCTCCTGCAATCTACATCACCCTCAGCACCACTATCTTCCAAGCTCCTACTTGAATGACCCATTAAATCCTGCTTAAAGCATTCGACTGCTTTCCTAATCCAAAGTTCACATTCTGCCAACAAACAGCATGGTCAGGCCCATCACAGTAATACCCCACTTCTGGTACCAGCTTCTGTCTTAGTCAGTGTGTTGCTGTGAAGAGATACCATAGCCAAGGCATCTCTTATAAACAAAGCGTTGAATAGGGGCTTATTTACAGTTTTAGAGGGTTAGTCATAGTCCATCATAGTAGGGAGCAGGGTGGCACACAAGCAGATATGTTGCTGGAGAAGTTCTACATTCTGATCAGCAGGCAGCAGGAAGAAAGAACAACAGTGGGCCTGACTTGGGCTTTTAAAACCAAAAAGCCCACCCCCAGTGACACTCTTCTAACAAGGCCACACCTCCTAATTCTTATCAAATAATACCACTCCTTAATGACTAAATGTTGCAGAAAGGCCGCTCATTGGTTCCTGGCTGCTCAGCCCCAAAATAATCACACAGACACTATATTAATTAAATCAATGCGTGACCCTTTTGCTCTAGCTTCTTATTGGCTAAGTCTTACATATTAATTTAACCCATTTCTATTATTCTGTGTGTCCCCATGAGGCTGTGACTTACTGGGTAAAGTTCTGGCGTCTGTCTCTGGTGGGGCTACATGGCTTCTCTTTGACTCCACCTTCCTTCTCTCAGCATTCAGTTTAGTTTTCCCCACCTAGTTCTGTTCTACCCTGTCAAGCCAAGCCACTTTCTTCATTAACCAATGGTACTTACATCATACAGGGGAATCCCACATCATCTCCCCTTTTCTATTTAAATAAAAAAGGAAGGTTTATAACAAAACATGTATCAAGCAAGAATTATAGTTACTACATTTATATCTACTTTATCTTTTATCATAAGGAAAAACTATAAAAGGAAAACTATAATAACAACTATTCTTCAACTCAATCAAAGACTTTAGAAGGATATAATATTATCTAAGTAAACAGGAAGTACATTGTAAACAACTTCCAAAAGTCTAGAATTGGCAGAAACATCTGTAATGTTGGGGCATCCATCTTCAGCCTACTGACCCATAGTATCTGGCAGACTTTTCCATGAAGCAGGAAATTTCAAAGACAGGACTTTGTGGCAGTTTGTCAGTCACTTTCTTCTGTATCCTGCAGAATGTCTGACAGTCTCTTTCATGAAGCAGGAACCCTGAAGGGCAGTCTCACCTTTATGCAATTTCAGCAATCATTTCTCTGCGGGTCCTGCATATCCAGTTCACACAGCATACCATCAAGCAGTCTAGGCAAGAGTAGTTTTTTTGCCCAAGTGGCTAGCAAACTCCATAAGGAGCTTCTTCAATGCCCATTTTCCTCTTGAAGTAATTGGTGCTGCCAGAAGAAGATGTGTCTCATGTCATGAAAAGTCCTAAGTTTAAACATTTTAAGCCAGTCAGTGGTGGCGCATGCCTTTAATCCCAGCACTTGGGAGGCAGAAGCAGGCAGATCTCTTTGAGTTTGAAGCCAGCCTGGTCTACAAGAGCTAGTTCCAGGACAGGCTCCAAATGCTACAGAGAAAACCAGTCTCGAAAAAAACAAAACAAAACAAAAAAAATTTAAATGCCATATTCTGTAGTCTTTGAAAGGTTTGAAGAATGCCTATCCATCTGAAATGCATATCTATCCATCTAGAAAATCTAACATGACTACAAGCTTGACTATTATAGATGACTCTCTATTAACCTATACTTCTTAATTATATATTACATTAATGAGCTGTACAATCACAATACCTTAATCAAGAGCAGAAATATATATATATACAGTATAGCAAAATTGACCATAAATTTGTACCAATAAACCAAGATCCATACCAATGCAAATTATTCATATCTGTATCATATCCCCCTTTAAATGTAAACAAACATTTATAAACAATATTTGGGAATATGGGCATAGTTCTCTCCGAACTGCTTCTTGCTGTTTATTGGGCAAAGTAATTTTTTTGAGGGGTGTTCAAGGTGACCTTTCAGGGGGGTCTTGGTCCAACCATAGTAGTCTGGAAATAATCCACAGGTTCTTATCCTCTGTGGAAACAAAAGAACCTCTTTTCGAAAGCAACATATCCTTAGATCCAAATTCTGAAGTCAAGATACCTTTATAATATACAGGCTGATTTAGCTTAGCAACCCATACAATGAAATGTCTCTCTGTACTTAGCTCCTTTACAGTCAAAAAATTTAAAGAAGGGGCCAGGCAGTGGTAGTGCATGCCTTTAATCCCAGCACTCGAGAAGCAGAGGGAGATGGATCTCTGTGAGTTCGAGGCCAGCCTGGTCTACAAGAGCTAATTCCAGTACAGAGAAGGCTACAGAGAAGCCCTGTCTCAAAAAAAAAAATTAAAGAAAACACAATAATATACATAATCCAGACAACTGTATATTCTTTTTCCTCCCTCTCCCAAGCCGACATACATTTATCCAACACTGTGATCCATTTAGAGGTCTTTGGGGGAGGGGAGGGCTCAGCTTTTTTTTTTTTAATTTTTTTTAAAAGATTTTTTATTATGTACACAGTGTTCTGTCTGCCTATATGCCTACTTGCCAGAAGAGGGTACCAGATCTCATTACAGATGGCTATGAGCCACCATGTGGTTGTTGGGAATTGAACTCAGGACCTCAGGAAGAGCAGTCAGTGCTCTTAACCTCTGAGCCATCTCTCCAGCCCCTATTTTTTATTTTTTTTTACATTTTTTTATTGATATTTATTGAGCTCTACATTTTTCTCTGCTCTCCTCCCTGCCTCTCCCCTTCCTTCAATCCTCCTCCAAGGTCTCCATGCTCCCAATTTACTCAGGAGATCTTGTCTCATTTAGAGGTCTTTTATGTCTGAATCTGTCCTATTATGTATTTGTAATTCTTTACTGTCTAGGAGCGCTTCTTCTTTTTTTGGGGGGGGGCGTTTCAAGACAGGGTTTCTCTGTAGCTTTTAGAGCCTGTCCTAGAAATGTAGACCAGGCTGGCCTTGAACTCACAGAGATCTGCCTGCCTCTGCCTCCTAGTGCTGGGATTAAAGGCTTGAGCCACCACCCACCCAGCCAGAAGCACTTCTTAAAATGCTAAGCACTTCTTAAAAAGTTAAGCAGCTGCATTGCTAGGTCAAATATGGCACTGCCTGCTTGCCCCGCCCAATCCAACATGGCGGAGGATGTCTGTTTACCGCCTCTGCATACCATGCACATTGCCCCAGTTCCAGGTATACAGCGGGTCTATGTCACGCCATTAAGCAGGTTGTAGCACTCTGCCCACAAAACCCCACTTAAATGCTCCACAGTTCGCACTGGCAACACGGCCCAGAAAGACAGCATTTTAAAACCGTGGCTTTTTTTCTGCTACTACTGAATCAGGAAAACCTCTCTTAAAGGAGCCATGCCTCTGCTTGCTTCTAGGAAACAGAGCCCACCCAAGAAAATGCCACTACCAAACCATGCTTAACTCTGTTCTTTTGTGTCACAGATTCCTTTTTAAGCTTTCTCAGGTTTTTAAGTGGATGTAGTTGGCCACGTTAGCGTGCCAGTTTGTTGAAAGTGTGGCTTTTCTGACCACCCAGACTCCAGAAATAATCACACAGAAACTATATTATTTGCAGTACTGTTTAGCCAATAGCTTAAGCATATTTCTGGCTAACTCTTATATCTTAATTTAACCCATTTCCATTAATCTGTGCATCACCACAAGGTCGTGGCCTATCAGCGAAGTTTCAGCCTGTTTGTCTCCAGCGGAGGCTCCATGACTTCTCCCTGACTCCACCTTCTTCCTCCCAGCATTCAGTTTAGTTTTCTCCACCCAACTAAGTTCTACCTTGCTGTAGGTCCAAAGCAGTTTCTTTATTCATTAATGGTATTCACAGCATACAGAGGGGAATCCCACATCAACTAAACATTCAAATATATAAGCCTAAGGGTTCCATTCTTATTCAAACCACGACACTTAAATAATCAAGGGACATACAAAACAAAAACACAAATGAGATGGCTGAGTGGATAAAGGCACTTGTACCCAAGTCTGATGACCAGTGTTAATTCCCTAGGACCCACATGGTAAACAGAGAGCTAACTTCTGAAAGTTGTTCTCTGACTTCCACACATGGACAGTGGGGGGGGGGTGTGAGTGTGTGTGTGTGTACACATACAACCCAGAACAAGAAATATATTTATATCATTCTCTCTCTCTCTCCTTTCTTTTTTTCTTTTTTTTTTTTGACATGATCTCACAGAAGAATAATAAATGATGGTGACATTTTGAGAGAAGGGAATTATCTAAGGCTGCTCATATAAAGGGTAGCTGTTTTAGTATAAGGTTAAGTTTCCCCCATCTATCAACTATCACTAGAATTTTTATTCAGTTACATTCTATATTTTTAAAACTTTTTATTCCTTTTAAATTTTATTTTATTATTTGTAAGTATTTGTATGTGTCTGTGGGGGTTGTACACTTGAGTAGAGGTGCCTTCAGAGGCCAGAAGTGTTGAATTCCTCTTGGAACTAGAGTTATCTGATATGGTTGCTAGGAATTAAACTCAGGTCCTCTTGAAAAGTATTTTCTCTTAACCACTGAGCCATCTCTCCAACATTTCTTTTTGACATCTGGGTGTTTTATCTGCATGTGTGTCTTTGTATCGTATACATGTCTGGTGCCTGCAAAGGCCAGAAAATATTCCTGGAATTGGTTCTACAGACAGTTGTGAACTGTTATGTAAATGCTGAGAATCAAACATGGGTCCTCTGGAAAAGCAGCCAGTATTCTTAACAGCTAAACCATCTCTCTAGCCCCTCCTATATTTATGAATATGTATTTATATAGATCAGCCTCTTATATTAGAAGCTTTTGTTTTAGTCTCTTACCCAGTCACAGATCAAAGGTATTCAGAAAATAAAATACTTCACTGTGAAGTGTTTAGATTTTTTTTCCTTGTCATTATTCCTTAAACAATAATCTTTTTGGTTGTTGTTGTTTTGTTTTGTTTTTTCCTTCGAGACAGGGTCTCTCCGTGTAACAGCCCTGACTGTCGTGGACTAGCTCTTATGATGGTTGAGAGATCTGACACTTCAAAAAGGAATCCCACACTAGCACAGAACTAAGAAATAGGCATTTATTAAGGGGTAAAACTTACAAAGTCAGGATTTTCTGCTTGAACGATGGATGAAGATGAGATCCAAAGCAAACCAAACAGCAAAACAGGGCCCAGGGGGAGGAGAGAAGGGCCGGCAGGAGGCGCTTTTGCATCCCGGTGAAATAGTCTAGTTACTAGCTATAAACCTTCCCGCAGCACCTCCCCCTTTTGTTTAAATAAGAGAGTTTTAAACCTACTACAAAATTATGTACAGTAAGAACAAATATCCTATTTTAACTAGCTTAAGTCTTATATAATAAGTCATGAGAGGAAAGTAACTACATTTATCTAGTCTTTAACCCCATCGAAGATCCAAGAAGGGAAATAATGTTACCTGAGTAAACGAGTAAGTAACTTTCACACTCTAGAAATGACAGAGACATCTCGCTGCCTGTACAATCACCCAAAGTTTTTTTGTACTGCTGGGACATTCATCTTTAGCCTATAGGCCCATAGTATCTAGCAGACATTTTTATGAAGCAGGAAATTTTAAAGACAGTTTAGTTACTTTTTTTGTGTCCTGTAGAATGTCTCGCAGACTTTTTTATGAAACAGAAACCCCGAAGAATCCTTTCACCTTTAGGCAAGTTTAGCAGTCATCTCTTTGTGGGTTTTTTATGTCTGGTTTATGCATCATTCCAGGCAAGAGCAGTTTATTGTCCTAATGGCTAACCAACTCCATAAGGAGCCTCTTTGATGCCCATCTTTTTCTTTTTCTTTTTTTAAAGATTATTTATTTATTTATTATCTATGCAGTATTCTGTTTGCATGCCAGAAGAGGGAACCTGATTGGATTACAGATGGTTGAGAGCCACCATATGGTTGCTGGGACTTGAACTCAGGACCTCTGGAAGAACAGCCTCTGAGCCATCTCTCCAGCCCCCCCATCTTTTTCTTGAAGTAGCTGGTGCTGTTAGGAACAGATGTGTCTCATTGTCATGAAAAGCCCTAAGTTATTAAAACATTTTAAATGTCATATTTTGTAGTCTTTGAAAGATATGAAAAATGTCTATCTAATTGAAATGTATCTCTATCTAGAAAATCTAACATGACTACGACTTGACTATTATCAATGATTGATTATTAACAACCTATATTTTTTAATTATACATTACATTTTTAAATGAACTACACAATCACAATACCTTAATTAAGAGCAGAAATATACATATAACAAGATTGACCTTAAATTTACTAGCTATAAACTTTCCTGCAGCACTCTTGTAGACCAGGCTGGCCTCAAACTCACAGAGATTCACCTGTCTCTGCCTCCCAAGTGCTGGGATTAAAGGTGCTTGCCACCACCGCCCAGCCTTAAACAATAATTTTTACAACTGTTTACATCACTTTTTTTCTTGTTATGAATTTATGTACTGGTGATTTAAATACAATTTGAGAGATATGCATAAGTTATATACAAATACTATTCCATCTTATAAAGGACTTGCATCTACAGATCCTGGTATCTGAATATGCACTATTTATGTGCCTGGTACCCATGGAGGTCAGAAGAGGACAATGAACCTCCTGGATCTGTAGTTTCTGGTGATTGTGAGCTTTCTTGCAAGTGTTGGGGACCAATTCTGGATCATCCACAAGAGCAATTGTTCTGAACTGCTGAGCTATCTTTCAGTCTGTCCCATTTGGATGGATTATGTTTTACTTTTCAAAATGCTAAAAACTTTACAAATGCTAAATTTACAAAATGCTAAAGAAAACACAATTGGAATGTTACACACCTTTAATCCCAGCACTTGGGAGGCAGAGCCAGGTGGATCTCAGTGAGTTCAAGGCAGCCTGGTTTACAAAATGAGTTCTAGGACAGTCAGGGCTACACAGAAAAACCCTGTCCATGAAAAACAAAAAAGAGAGAGAGGGAGAAACCTCCTTCCTCATACCTCATCCCTCTAATCATTTGTGATTACTGATTTCTGCACTCTGAACAAAGCCCTTCCAGGTTGACATTTTTGTTATTTTCTTTCTTTTGGTTTTTCGAGACAGGGTTTCTCTGTGGCTTTGGAGCATGTCCTGGAACTAGCTCTGTAGACCAGGCTGGTCTCGAACTCACAGAAATCTGCCTGCCTCTGCCTCCCGAGTGCTGGGATTAAAGGCGTGCACCACCACTGCCCGGCGTATTTTCGTATTTTCTTTCACTCTGTAGCTTCTGCTGACCTGTCTTACTCTCTGCCAGGCTGGCCTTGAACTCAAGAAATTTGCCTGTCTCTTCTGGAATTAAAGGTGTGTGCCACCACACCCAGGCCACATTGTTTTTTGGTTTTTTTTCCTTATATAAAATGTAAAGAAATCTGTTGGGGTTTACAGTTTGGATAGGTGAGACAGAATGTAAAACTCGCAGTCACTCACAGCATATGTCCTTTCCATGGACAGGGATAAGGGTTTTCTATAGCAGGGGGGTGAATTGTAAGTTTATCCAGCATTATCCAACATTCATCTTTAGTTGGCCAAGGAAAATTATTTTACTGGTGTGGTGGTGTACACCTTTAATCCCAGCAGAGGTAGAAGCAGGCAGATCTCTATAAGCTCAAGGTCAGTTTGGTCTACAAGGTGAGTTCCCAGACAGCCAGACAGAACTATAGTGAAACCTTGTCTTAAAAAAAAATAAAATAAATAAAAAATAAAATTGCTCTACATCACAGCTAATTTTTCTATTTTATTTAAAACCTGTTTTTTTTTTCTTTTCTCTTTTTGTAGAACTTCCCTCAGGACAACCAAAAAGTACGACTCTCAGTGAGTGGATTTTTGTGTGCATTTGAAATTCCCATTCTTGCATCTCCAGTCTCAGCGAGTAGTCCAATACAAACAGGTAACCTAGACCTCCTTCTCAGGATCTCAGTGTTAAACTTTGGTGTAGGTCCATCAGAATAGCTCGGCTTGATAAAGGGACTTGCAACCTGATCTAAGCCTGATGTCCTGACATGGTGGAAGGAGAGAACTGACTCCTGCAAATTGTTCTCTGACTTCCACATGCATGCTGAAACATGTGCTTGCATACACATATGTGTACATACATAAATGTAATAAGATTTGGTCTAAGAGTTTTATATATATATGTATATATACATATATATATAGAGAGAGAGAGAGAGAGTTGTTTTCTGAGACAGTCAGGGCTACACAAAGAAGCCCTGACTGTCCTGGAATTCTCTTTGTAGACCAGGCTGAACTTGAATCACAGAGATCTGAGTGCTGGGATTAAAACCACAACAGAAACCTTTTGACTGGAGCTTTTTGTTATACTAAGAAGAATTTATTGTTTTTATTGTGCTATACATTTTTCTTGTCTCCCCTCCCTTTCTCCCCTATCCCCTAAAAATTTTTTTGAGCCCAGCAGAAACCTTTGACTGGAGATTTTTGTAACAATTCTAATAATCATTTAACTCAGGTTTTTCTTGATGAGGTATCTGAAATTCAGAACCAGTAAATAAACAAGCCAAGTAACTCTTAGCTCATAAACATACCATTAACATTCATAACCCCTTATCTTTTCATAATGGTAAGATAGTATGAAAAGAACATACTACATGCCTGTGTCATGAGTTCCCCCAGAAACCACCAGGAATCTGAATTCATATGCAAAAGGAAAGAGCCATTAATTCCAAGCTTGGGCTCCCCATCCTCTCCAACACAGCAGCTGGATCAGGGAGAGCATTGAGCTCAGCTGTGGCAGGGTTTTTAAGGAGTAAAGGATGGGGAGGGGGAGGGAAATGCCAGATTCAGAGGGGGGTTGAACTCCTGAGTGAAGTAACAAAAGTCTTATCAAACAGGGATTGGTACTGGCCTTGCTGTAAGGAAATTAGCAACCTATGTACAAGTTAGGTAAGCTATTCCTAATGTTCTGGAACATTTAGTACTTGTCTCAGTTCCCTCAGTTCTGCTCTGTGGCTTTTCCTGGTTATTGTATTGCGGAGGCCTAGTGTCAGTATTGTTAGTTTGCAGCCTGTCATGGCTGCAGTGATGTTAAGTTGGGCCTTTTCAACTACCAGAAAATAGACACAATAATTTTAGTAAATAGGAATTTGTCTGGTTATTACACAGGCTTTAATATGGTTGGACACTTAGTCTTTTGGGCTTCATATACTTTGTCCTTTTAGTGAGGCACTAAGTATCTAATCTAAGATCTTAGACATGCTAGGACAGTGCTATACTTCTTGGTAGCATGTTGTGTAAGAGTATTTTCCTGAGGAGTTGCCACATAACACATGTCTACTAACCCCAAAAAGTAAAACCGTGAGATCAAAAGTAATGACTTCACCAAAGTCCAATTTGGTGAACCAATGAGTTTGTATTGGAGCTACTAACAGGGGTAGGTGAGGGATTACTAACAGGAATATAGGAGAGGGATTACTAACAGGAGTATAGGAGCAGAGATGATTCAAAAAAGCTGTTGTATCACCAAGGAGTCCTCTGTAACTCTAGTGAAGACTCAAGAAATCTGTCTCCCTGGAGCACTCTGCACAGCTTGAGGCAGCTCCCACAGTCTGAGAAATCTCTACCTAGCAGTTTAGCTAGCTGTTCTCAGTCTCCTTCCTCACACTTACTTACTTTTTCTATAAGACAGAGGCCTTCAAGAATCTTGCAATTTGCCACTTTGTCAGACATGTGACATTTTGGTTGCCTGATCTCTTGAGCCTCCCCCTTTCCTCTTGGGAAAATATTTCAGTTGGGAGGAAAAATGATACACAACATAGCCCTTGGTTTTTGACACAGTTTTGCACTGTGTATCTCAGATTTGACCTGATCTCACTGTTTAATCCTAGACATCCTCGAACTCATGATCCTCTTACCTCTGGCTTCCAAGTGCTGCAAGTACAGTTGTAAGCCATTATTCCCAGGGATTCTTCCTTGACAAATTACGATTAGGTTAATTCTCCTACTATAACGGACTTCATAGGAAGTGAAGCTCCTAACTGCATGTAATAGTTATGCTGATGGTGAGTTAGTAGATGATTTCATGTTCTTTATTTAGAATGTCACTATTTGGTGGGAGTGTGCAGTGATGGAAACTAGCATATCTGTACTCCAGTACAGTATCCATCACTGGCATGGGCTGTTGAGCTCTTGAAATGTAGCTATTTAGACTAAGCCTTAGTCACTAAGGGTGAATTTTTATCTTCGCTTTCATTTAAAAATTAACAATTGGCTTAAGGTCACATTGAATAATAGACTACTTTGAGAATAATTTTAGAGGAGAGGAAAGAGAAAATGAATGGTAGAGACGTTTGTGTACCACGTGATACTCATGGAACTGCTGCAGAAGCACTACGTAATAGTTACCACACTTCTCTCCCTTGTCCTTTTGTTGTGAGTTACAAAACTAAATTCTAGACTTTAAATTTACCAATAAATTTAGAATTGTTTCTTGGTATATGAGTTGTCCCTGTCCTGAATTAGGAAAGTCTGCACTGCCAAGTATTCAGAACACTCATAAAGCTTGAGAAAAGAACAAAGATGATGGTTACACAAGGTTATGATATGTGCACATCTCTGAATTTATAGATTGTTCCTCTTCTCCATCTACAAATGGACTATTCACCCTGACTGCCAATGGGGATCTGCCTCGACCTATATTCATCCCCAATGGAATGCCAAATACAGTTGTGCCATGTGGAACTGAGAAGAATGTCACAAATGGAATGGTGAATGGTCATATGCCACCTCTTTCTGATGACCCCGTTACAGGCTACATCATTGCAGTCCATCGAAAAATGGTTAGTTAAATGTTGGGCAAGTTATTGTTGGTCCTGCCAGCTGTCATTGGTGAAATGCAGCCGGTTTGTCTTTTCCACATCTTTCTTAAATGTACTCTCATTATATCATATATGCTTATGTGGTAGAACCATGATTCCGTGTCACATATGTCTGCCATTATATAAAATGACATTCCTTACCGAATGTGAAGAGGAGCACCTGCAATCCCAGCACTGGAGAGGCTGAAATATTATTGTCATTGTATGTTTTTTTGGAGGACACAGGAATGTTCTTTGACAAGTTTTTTTTTGTAATTCCTCCCTTGCTAAACTAGCTCCTTCCATTTAAGACTTTTTAATTTTTTCCTAATTAAAAAAAAATGGGGGTGGGACTGGAGAGATGATTCATTGATTAAGAGCATTGGCAGTTTATGACCTATTTTAACTCTAGTTCCAGGAGACCCAGTGTCCTCTTCTGGCCTCCATGGGTACTGCATGCATGTAGTACACATATATACATGCAGGAAAAACTCTACATACACGTAAAATAAAATAAAAATAAGGTGTGGGAGGTTAAGGAGATGGCTTGGAGGTTACAGAACTTGCAAGCATGAGGACAAGTTAGACTTTGGATTCCCAGAACCTGTGTAAATGCCAGGTGGGGGTCTTGGCCAACTGATCAAGCTCAACATTTCAGCTCAAAAGACAGAGACAAACTGGCAAGACTAACTGTATTGCAAATCCAGGTTTAATTAAGCGAACCTGCCTCAGTGAACAGGTTTAAGAATGATCAAGGATATTGGGCTATGGTGGTGCATGCCTTTAATCCCAGCATTTGAGAGACAGACAGGCAGGTCTACAGGGCTAGTTAGAGGATAGCCAAAGCTACATAGAGAAACCCTGTCTCAAAAAATACAAACAAAAAAAGAGTGATCAAGGATGACTTTCCAACATCAACCTTGGGCCTGTACATGCACTCACACACATGAAAAAAAAATATTTGCAAACTGATCAGTACGTGATTGGGGCATAGTGGGAACTCAGAAAAGGAGAATAAACAATTAGGCTAGCAATTGAACAACCTGTATTGTGGTTCTAATCCTGCTACTAAATAGCCATTTGAGCCCTTTGAGCTTTGTTATCATTTTATAAAATAAAAGAATTGGGGGCTGAGGAGATGGCTCAGCAGTTAAGAGCACTGACTGCTCTTCCAGAGATCCTGAGTTCAATACCCAGCAACCACATGGTGTTCACAACCACCTATAATGAAATCTGGTGCCCTCTTCTGGCCTACAGGCAGGATACTGTATAAATAAATAAATAAATCTTAAAAAAAAGAAAAATAAAAGAATTGGACTGGTGCATGAATTTAAATCCGGTACTCAGGAGGCACATGCATGTAGATATCTGTTGTTGAGTTTGAGACCAGCCTGGGCTACATGGCATGTTTCAGACCAGCCGTGACCAGAGACCTTGTCTCAAAAAAATAAAAATAAAATAAATACAAGAGTTGGGTTGATAGGTAATTTCTTTTTTTGGTTTTTAGTTGGTTTTTGGCTTTTCTTTTTTTTTTTTCTTTCTTTTTTTATTGGCTTTGGTTTTTTGAGATGGTTTCTCTGTGTATCAGCCCTGGCTGTTCTGGAACTCACTTTGTAGACCAGGCTGGTTTCGAACTCGCTGAAATCTTAAGTGCTGGGATTAAAGGCATGTACCACCACTGCTAGGTGATAGGTAATTTCTTCTTTTTTTTTTGCATTTTATTTATTTGGTTTTTTGAGACAGGGTTTCTCTATAGCTTTAAGGCCTGTCCTGGAACTAGCTCTGTAGACCAGGCTGGCTTCGGACTCACAGAGATCCACCTGCCTCTGCCTCCCAGGTGCTGGGATTAAAGGTGTGCACCACCACTGCCCAGCTTGATAGGTAATTTCTTTTTTTTTTAATTAATTAATTAATTTTTTTTAAATTTTTTAATTTTTTTTTTATTTTTCTCTGCTCCCCTCCCTGCCACTCCCCTCCCTCACTCAACCCTCCCCCAAGGTCCCCATGCTCCCAATTTATTCAGGAGATCTTGTCTTTTTATACTTTCTACTTCCCACGTAGATTATATCTATATAGGTCTCTCTTAGTGTCCGTATTGTTGTCTAAATTCTCTGGGATTGTGGTTTGTAAGATGGTTTTCTTTGCCTTATGTTTGAAAACCACCTATGAGTGAGTACATGTGATAATTGTCTTTCTGTGTCTGGGTTACCTCACTCAAAATAATGCTTTCTAGTTCCATCCATTTTCCTGCAAAATTTAGGCTGTCGTTATTTTTTTCTG